>JAWPHD010006515.1:5000-143693 GCA_037043455.1 Cyrtodaria siliqua
TACGCATAACATATCTTGTATACGAGTGTACTATCCCTTTATACTGGCTTCCCCTATGATATCAAGAGTTCTATTGTATCACGGTAGTGTCAAATCTGTAAAACCATGTTTATCTCTGCTAAAATATGAGAGTTATTTTGCCAATGTGACTTCTTCATGTACACAGAATAAAATAATTAAAACAAATACGTCTGTTTATCGTAAATAAATGGACATTTCCAAAGCATGCAAAAACAGGGATTATTTTCTTACGGTCTTAAAAAACTCTTTTAGCAACAAATGGACTATATCATTATTAGAGTTCATTAAAGCAACTTTGAAGTCTCTAAATTAGCTTAAGAGCCTCACAAAAACGGTCCTTTCTTTCAAAAATATACATTTTGTTTATTTTTTTTTTAGGCAGTTTTTAATCCGTTTCTGATCTTGGAAATATAGAACACACTCTCGAGCACAGCTGATTTTTTGTTAAAACAGTTATTTGAAAGGGACACATCATCAAACAATTACTCTGTGTGCTCCAAGGTGCGCTCTATATTTTTAGGGTAAAACATTTGCCCAGAAAGGTATAAAATCTACAAAATTTGACAAAATTACCAAAAATGAAATTTGTTGAGACCCTGTTAAATCTTCTAGGTAAATAAAATAAATAAAAAGATCTTTTGAATATCGAATATGATTGAATATTTTTGGGAGGACTAACTACACTCTTATCATATCTTGTCCTTTTATATCTTAACACTTTAATAGAAGGCCCAAAAATGCAATAAAACCCAAAGCTAGTGGGGTGATTCGGTGGTGGTCAGGTAACTTCTTTATTTAGCTCACTTTTTAAAAAAAATCTAGAAAAATTACATACATTTCAGAGACAAAATCAGCCTCATTTGGTTGCGGAAATGCCTCCAGATTGCACCACAGACGGTCTAGGGGAACCAAATTCCAGGCGAGCATGCTCCTGGACCCCCTAGACTGTTTGCGTACACATTATAATGTCCCTAGCTACGCCCATGCTAAATGATAAATGTATGCAATGCAAATTTAATATGGGAGCAAACCTGGATCATCCGTATACATTTATATTTCTCACTGCAAGAGCCAAGTTGATAGCATGATAATGACACAACAAAAACGTCCGTTAGATGAGGAGTGCTTCAGTTACACTGATTTGAAATGTCTAATCATGAATACATGAGTCATCTCTAGATATGGAAAGAAATGATAGAGTAATTAAGTGTAACTACATGTAATTCAATTTAAGAACATTTAATAAAGTTGAGGATTATACCATTTTGTAAGCTACTTCATCATGGATCATTTACCACAAAACATCTACTTTTAAATATAACAATAATTTAAGACTATCCCAACCTGACCTCTATAGTGACGTGAAATCTTCGTAAGAATCAATGCCATGATCACTTTCATAAAATATTGAAATTTATCAAAAATGTTCGGAATCTTATCAAAAGAGATTTTGACCTAGTATTGCATGTTTAGTGGTAGACCCATTTACAAGCCACCAATGTGTTTTTTCTCTTTGATTGCAAGATAAGTAGACTTGGCCCCTTGTTTTCAAAACTTGCTCAGCCCAAATCCTATGATCAAGCACAAAACACAAATATGTCTTTGTGCTATAACTGTATAGCCGTTTAAGCTGCTTTTGGCCTCGTAGGAGGTGTGTCTGTGTAAGCCTATCAAAACTCGAGTTGAAAGCGATACAGAAATTATGAAAGCCTACAGTGTTTATTAAACTGAATGCTGATTGGCTAACTTTGTCAGACAAGGCCAAAGGAAACTAGTAGATTTGTGTATAGAGTGTAGTTGTTGATAAATGGTATATCGTTAGGTGGTTTGTTACGCTGTACTTCAATCGTGACCGGAAAAGATTATTTGCAATTTCAGTATTTCTATTCTTTTAATAGAAATGCTGAAATTGCAAATATATTATTCTTTTTTCCTGCAAAGTGCGTTAATTTTACATCGTACCCTATTAACAATTACATATCGCCGTGTTTTCCTAGTCAAGTGATCTTTCAAGGTGCCCGGATGTGATCTTCAGCCTTCTCCAAAACCACAAGGGATGGAGCTTAGATATTATGTATATATAATCATCTAGTGGTCCTCTACCAAGTTTGTACAAATGGTGACCAAAATATTCTTCTCTGAAACCGCAAGGGCTACACCTTTGATATTTTGCATGTAGCAACATCTAGTGGTCCTTTACCATGTTTTTACAAATGGTGATCCTGGGTCAGAATTAGCCCCATCCCGTGGGGTGGGGGTCGGGGGTGGGGAGGCGGTTAAAAGTTTTACATAGTAATATAGAGAAAATATATTTAAATCTTCTTAAAGAAACCACAAAGGCTACAGCTTTGATATTTTGCATGTAGTTGAAATGTAGATTATCATTGCAGTTTTTGAGCTAACCTATACATACTGTTATACAATACATCTTACATCTTACATCTGCAGATATAATACAGTTATCTCTGGTATATGGAAACATGACAACACATTATACATATTTATTATTTACTATGTTCACTATTCAATCATACCTAGTTGTAATGTATTGAACTATAAAATATATTTACACAAAAACTCGATTGACTTAAATGTTTTAATTTTAGCTTATTTTGGGAAATAATTAAACCACTCTAGGAAATAAAACTGAAGAAAAAAAAACAATGACTGAAGGTCCTAACCTGGATAACCGTGATACTGCTTCAAATTTAACCCGTTTAAATTATTGTATTCTTATTTACAGACATAGTAACAACGGGCCAGTCCCATTCATATCAACGTAATTTACTGAAAATGGAGAACAATTGTATGTCCCAATCGTGCAAACTCGCTCATTTCCGTAGATCATCGGAAATAATGCTCGTGGGTATTTCCAATGATACACGTCGATTTGATGGGTTTGGGTGATTTGCCCCGGCAAAGTACCGTGTAAACCGTAACAAAATATAGACGCGGAAATCAATTGATTTTAAACTTATTTGTATTATTTATTAAATGCTATACTCTTTTGAAATAAGTCTTATCATTTTTTAGTCAGTTTAAGTTAAAATAGTTAAATATAAAAATAGTTTGTGATTAACTGCGTATTGTTTTGTTTGCATAACAAACGGAGTAGCCAATCGTAAACGCTCGGCCAATCCCGTCATTCTTCAGGATGAAGGAGCACCATGATGGTTCAATGGGCGCCGCCATTGTTTATTCCACGTGACTGACCCCACGTGATTGAAAAGTAGTATCCAAGATGGTGTTTATTTTTTTCCGAGATTATTTTTGAAAAAAAAAATGGTTAAGGCAGTTCCGATTGTTGTAAGTCCATCTGTATACTGTTTCCTTTAACCTTGCATAAAAGTAATAGTATTCAATAGTAATTCATAAACAATAACCCGAGTTGAATGCATATGTTAATAAGAATGACATAATACGACCTAGTACTAATGTAAAATATCTAAAAGAAATACTGAAGATAAACAAATCAAAACCTTGGATAAACTTACATTATTGTATGTGCATGTGTTGTCTTTACATTCATTGGAATTAACTGTCTAGAAGTAGTCAAATAAGTCCGTCTGTTTGTACTGCATTAGGCATAGCCCGAAGTCTATACAAGGTACACAGTGTACGTGGAAAAGGGCAAACATGTTTTTTAAAACTTGTTCTAATCAGGGCTGCGAAAATATTTTTAACAAAACATCTTGAGAATTTCTAATGTTAAATATTTAAAGCGCACAAATAAAATTTGTTTGCGTTTTTTTTAAAGATCTTATTTATGAAATTAAAAGACATGACTAATGAAAAACCTAAACTGTCTTAGTTTAACCAGGGTGGATGCTATGATATTTTAAAGACTGTTTCTTTTATTTTTAAAATTATTAAACCGCTGTAAGCTAAAGTCAAAGGAATACAAAGAAATATAAACGATCGGACAGGGAAAGTAGCATTTCAAGGAGGACAGTCAACCACAGAAATAAACACGCAAACAGACAAACAAGAAGGCAAAAGTAATAATAAATACAAACTCATCACAAACACAAAAGGGTTGACAATAGGGCTACCGCCTTGGGACGGTCAGTGGCAAAGTAGGCCACTGGGGGTTTAAACCGGTTCTAGGGTGCACCAAACCTCACACTTACCCTACTGTCATCCGTTTAATACAGGAAAGTGTAAAGAAAACAAAAATCCCTGCCATGATCTAGCTCTAACCAACAAGGCAGCATCGATAGGCAATATAAGTAAAACACAAATATGTTCGTGTAAATATAATACAAAAAACCAATAGCCTAGAAAGCCACAATGAATGTACTCAATGACTTGGCAGAAGCCAGAGCAACAAGAGAATAAACCATTAAGGGAACGGCAAGAAGGATCATAGACAAACATCAAACGACACCGTCCCAATGGGCTTTAGGTAGGCGTCATCATAGGGTCCACAGCCTGTCCGGTCATCGTACAATTAAAGAGGAAAGCATAGTGGCGAACTGTAAAAGGGTCCACCACCAAGCATGCAGTACGTTGCAAAAGATAGGGTCATAACCTCTTTTGATAAACTGTTTAACAAGTTTAACAAAGATATTATGAAAGTGATCATGACCAAGAATCTTACGAAGTTTATAAATCACATCACCACAGAAGTCAGGTTGTGATAGTCCTTGTCGCAGAAGAGTCAAACTTATTTTATCACTACTCCCAAACAACTTAACATTGCCACATGAAGAAACATGCGTTATATCCCCGTTATGTCCCATGTGCTGCTTGTGTAATCAACGCAAAGTTATTGAAATGTTCCAAAACATATTCGCCCGTTGGCAATACCATGTCAATAACTTTGCGTTGATTACACAAGCAGCACATGGGACACACATTGTAATGAAGCTAAAATGTAATCAGGGAAGCAACTCGTACTACACTGCAATGCGCACTAATGTGATCAAGGAAGCAACTCGTACTACACTGCAATGCGCACTAATGTGATCAGGGAAGCAACTCGTACTACACTGCAATGCGCACTAATGTGATCAGGGAAGCAACTCGTACTACACTGCAATGCGCACTAATGTGATCAGGGAAGCAACTCGTACTACACTGCAATGCGCCCTAATGTGATCAGGGAAGCAACTCGTACTACACTGCAATGCGCACTAATGTAATCAGGGAAGCAACTCGTACTACACTGCAATGCGCACTAATGTGATCAGGGAAGCAACTCGTACTACACTGCAATGCGCACTAATGTGATCAGGGAAGCAACTCGTACTACACTGCAATGCACACTACACTGGCGACGTTTGCCCTTGCGTGGGTGTGTTTAGTTGAGCAGTAAAATACAACGTATAAGTTTGAACCTCTGATTCATCTTTCCTTGACTTGTGTGAACAGCGTTATTAATTTAAAAAAAACTGAAAAACATATACGGTGATATGTGTCATGTCTTTCTACTAATAATTCTAAAGGTATTACAGTGTTTAGAACTATAAACCACATGCTCCCTATTGAAGTTGGGATGTGGTCAAGCATTCCTGCAAATAAACACTATGTAATAATATTAATACAGATATTGGAGACTGAATATCACTATATAAAACAATGGGATCATTTTAAAAATCATAGAATAATAACCCTTGTTTAAAGTACAGGAGGTACGCAGTACTGGTTATACCCAGAAAAATTGGGGTGATCTGCTTCCACCACAAACAGATCGACCGTCATAGATGGCCTAACATGTGTTAAAAATGACGTAAAACACATTCACACAAGGAAACTGTTCGACGTTTGTATCTACTTCCATGTGTTATTGTGTTCTTAGAGGTAACCCAAATATATATTGCGGCGTTACTATAAATCGAGGGGTCAGCGCAAAACTATTGTAACTACATATGAATAAAGATGGAGATACAATAGCTTTGCAATGAACCCTTGAAACTCTGTTGAATACACCAAATAGGTTTAATGTCGCGGTGTTTATTCACATATTTGTTTAGGTTATTGGTAAATCTAGATCATTCTCCATGACATTTAAAGAAAATGATGTATTCTTTATGTATATGATCAATTTGATAGGTTGATTAAAAAAACAACTGTCAAACCCTATACACTTGACATAGCATATCTAATTCTCCGGGAATTTCGAAGTAGGTCGTTTTCAAAATTGAAATTCTGCTAGTTTATTAAAGCACGAATTGTGCAATGTTTCCTACAACAATGTTTCATTTAGAAATGATTTTTAAAGCTTAAAAGCAAATAAACTAGTGTTAAAGTCGATATAAAAATCGAACAGGAAATGTAGCATTCAAGGACCACAGTCAACCACAAACATGCACAGAAATGAACAACAACTAAAAGATGAATACAAATGCATATGACATCACAAACACAATAGGACTGGGAACGGTCAGTGGAACACATTTCTTTGTTCGTAAGTTCTGGAGCAACTGATTCAATAACCACCGCTGGAATGTGATTTGCCACCATACTTTGCGGTGATTTTTCACCGCATTTCATGATCACGTTTTCAAGAACTAATATCTGAATATTAGCCTTAGTCTTAGATACGATTTAAAAACAAAAGCATGCTAAAAACGAATATTGTATCTTGTTTATTTTTAAGTCATTACGTGGGCCGTGTATTAACCTCCATACCCCATCCAACCCCTTCTCCAAGAAGCGTAAACGGGGTTGGCTGGGGTATGAAATAAAACTTTAATTCGGTTTAAAAAGTTTGCGTATTGTAAAATTACAACCTTTAATAGGTTATCGCATTAGTAAAAATTGTTTTTAAACGTGTTTTATTGTCGAAATATCCGTAATGATCACAGTTTGTTTTGTTATTTTTGAACAAGTTAACCCTATGTTGACTGGCAAAAACTAAGTGTAGTCTGTTTTAAAGGTACGATATATTATGTTTTGCAACAAAACATAACTTTATTAGTTGATTTTATAAATAATGTAGTTCATAGGTATCACCAAGGATAAAACATATCGTCAGGTCTGTTGTCTTTAGTATTGAACTTTATGCATATTTATAGAAAGGTGGAAATGTACATTTTAAACTGACAATATATTAAACCAGATAACCCAAACCTGTTTGCTTAACTAACTTAAACAACTCAACTGTTTAGATATCTTCATAGAAGCAACAAACATGTTAATGTCAAATAAGGACGCGTTACACTACTGATTAAAAATGCAGAAAGCATAACTTCGCAGTCAAAATTCTATTTGAAAGTCCTTTACCGCGTTAAATTGACACAGCTTTGTAGCTTTAGTCTTTAGTCGTTGTTACAAATCTGTTTTACCTGTTTTACTATACCGCGGCGAGGACTAGTCGTACAGCGTCCGCCTCGCATGGTGTCTACTTGTAGCAATGAACACAATGTTCAGATTTATAGTCTTACCACACTGGAATACCACGCCGTAGACACATGAGATGATACCCCACCCAATCACTTTATACTGACACCGTTCCGACCGGTGCTAGAACTACACTGTATATGCTTCTAGCAACATTTTATGAAGTCCTTGGTATGATTGAACCCAATACCTCATGCATACCACTAAGCCATGCCGCGGTTATCATGTTCATCATGAACTGTGCAACACAATGGACTAAATCTGACTTCATCTATATTTGTTTAAAAGACAAGATGTTGACGGACGGCAGCAAATAATCATCGTCATAGTTCTTTGTTTACGGGTTTAAATCATGCACGTAGTATACAACAAGACTGAAATGTCTTGGGAAATAATGTCAGTTCTTTTGCTATGTAATATATTGACTTAGAAATTACTCTCATTTTCTAGAAATTACTCTCATCAGAAAATCGGACGTGTTTGATAAACCCAGTAAGTACACGTGTCTTTGTGTTTCCATAACTATCGTACATTGTCTTATATGAATTAAACATTTATATTTGTTTCTTAATTGGAGATTGATGGGACACTTCATCATTCATGTCATTCCTTCTAAGGTTGCTGTCACATTATAATATAATTGTATGTGTTTACGGACGTAAAAACAACATTCCATTCATTCGTTGATTTGTTAATTCATTAAATGGAACAATTTTTTTTCTAAACCATGACATTTGTGAATATATCCCAACTGATTTAACGTCAGCAAAACTGTACAAGATATATACATAATACATGTTGTTTTAAACCTCTTCATCGAATTTAGAAAATGTATTGGTAACATGTATCCAAATTTAAGAAAACAGGTGTTTATTGCTTAATATTGTAAGCCCTTTAGCTGGCTGAGTGTGTTATGTAATAAATAGTGAAAAGGGGATCCCTTGGAAGCAACAAAGGCACACAAGAGATAAAAGTAGCAGACTCGGTTTTATCGTGTCTGTTCATGAGAGGTAATGTAAAGTGCAACACCTCTCCGGCTTAAGCGATTCTACTTTGAAGGCATACATATTGGGCTTGATGATCCCAAAGCACCAGTAAGTAATAACACTACTGATCGTGTCTTTAAATAAGCTATAGTAAGGTGGAACTATAAAATAAGAAAATGACGTGGTCTGCTATATACTGATTAGCAAGGAGTCGATGTAAGTCTACTAATTCTAGTCTTGTCAACTGAAACAAACAGTTGCATGATTTATCCCTTAAATGATATCTGTCGGGATGGCATTGGCAGGCAAGATGAACTAATTATTGCATATATATCTAATAAACTGCCTAATCTGTTCATTAACTGCTATTTGGAGAAAATAATAAGTTATATTCTTAATGAACGTTTTAAAATATTTAAATAGCTGATATAGTTAATACCTTTTGATTGTTTGGATCAATTTGACAGAAGTACGATTGAATTTTCCGCTAGTGCAACTGTTGACATCCACCATGTAAGCTCGGTATTAATAGCGGTTGATCCTGACGACAAGATATTGAATCAATTGCTATATATCAGTATTACCAAAAAAAATGAAAATACATTACTCTAAAATATTCAGTAAGGATGCAGTGAGGTCCTAGCACATAGAAATTACATTAATAATACATATAAGTAAAAACACGCTTGAAATATACAATAATTCAGTAAAAAGGAAAATGTGCAAGTGTTAGAATTTATTCAGCATTCAACATTAGTGAATTAACTAGGCCGTTTTGTTTCACCCGAAATAGTACCTAAACTGTACAAGTAGACATTTTATCGAATTGAATTGAACTGAAGTTGCACTGACCGGAAATACAATATGGCAGCCTCCATAAATGTGTCGGGAATGTGCAGTGAAAATAATTAACAAATGTAATACAAAAGGAGGATATTAACAGTTTAACAGTGATTATGGATGTTACTTTATGATAAATTCATTTGACATGATGACTACGATACATAACATTCATTTACGGTGAAAGTCACTTGCAAATATGAATATAAAATTAATAAACAAACACCTGAACGAACAACTCAAGCACAATATATTTGGTTACTTCATAACCCCTAGTATTTACTTAATATTCAGTCCACGTAAATACATATTTGATTCGGACACAAGGCCCATGACCCTTAAAATATGTTACATTATGATTTAAGTAAATGTTGTAAACAAAATTGCTAACAGTTAATGTTACGTACTTTTGATTAGTCTTTTTTTTTAAACTTAATTACATGCGTACAATTAACATACACATATATCAGGCAAATTGTAAATCATTGTTTAACAGAGATATATGAAAATTGGATATATCGTATACGAATATACTGTCTCTGTAGTATTGAAACGCGAAGGTTGGCAGACAACCAACTAAGATCTAGACTCGTAGACGGGAGAACTGTCTAGTAGTTTTCTCAACGATTCTTTTAATTTAAATTTAAATGATTCTTTCGGATCATAAGGTAGATCATTTAAAAATGCTTTTATTATGTATTGATCACTATTAATCACACAATCTCACTTTGTGGAAATAGTCAATACATTAGCAAATAGGATATTATACTGTTAAATGCTTTTACTTAAACAAATAATTAACTCACCCTTTTGACTTAACAAATCACGTTGCTTAACAATGATGGGCATTTCTCAAGTTTTAAAGTTCGAAACAACTTTAAAGAAACACAAACTTTCTATTAGAAATAGTAACATAACAAAACACCACGTTACATAATATTACCTAATGTGTATACGATTTGCAGACAAACACCCAACAATGCAAAACAAATAGATAACTAGCGATGGTACACACAACAACCAATAGTTATAATAATAAATAAAATGACAACATATGTCATTACACCTTCTCCAATTGTTAGCGCTGTTGCGTTGCATTCCTCCTTGATTTGTTTCTGTTTTGTACAATGCTGCAAAGCAGTTGTCTTCTACGGTGTCAATTGCATTAAGCATGTCAATTTTTATCCCTTCCCATTCACTAAATATGTCCGTTACTTCGAATGTAGTTGCGAGACTGTAGTATACGGTTTTCAATGTAAGCCCTTTACCTACCAGTTCTAAGTAAAATCCCCGGAATGTTTGCAATGCAGTGATATTACAGTTGAGATGTTCTATGACGATTGTCAGTAGATCTTTTGACGAACCTCCATCGGGTGATACATATGTCAGCAGAGACGGTAAATTGTGAACTTGAGTGTCTATTTTTGTTCAATATATAGTGTTGTCTGAATCTTCTAATTCTTTGCTCGAATTGGCGTCCTTGGTATTAATAACCCGTTTTATCTGATGAAGTGAATTAGTAAAATCTAGAGCGATCTGTTCAATTGTCTGAATTTGATCAATCTTAGATTGAAACTTTACTTCAGTTAAGATTTCAATATTTGCCGTGTTGATGATCGTTTCTATCGCCGTGGCAACTGCATTTGCGTCTTGCGAATTCGGTTCGCGAATTAGGTCCGCTGTCGCCGTGCCAATCTCTACAATTTTCCACAAGTTCATGTCCCTGAATATCGTTTTATCGACACCAATAAAGGCTGCTTGATCTGACAATTGTATCTGTTCAAAAACAAACAGACTTACAATAATTCCTTAGATTAGAAACATCTTTTTTCTTTTTTTTTTCTCTTATCAGATATTTTTCCAGCAAAAACAAAACACAAGACCGAAATCAACACATCATCAATGCAAAGTGGTATGTCTTGTAATTACTCAGTACTTTTTACCATGCAGTTTCAGAGAAAATAAGCTGATCCTTATTCCACGTAAACCTAAATGAATACTAATATAAGACAAGTAGAAGGAATAAAACGAAATTAAAAATAACCGTATGTCATAAACACCTATTTGGCATTATGCCATATTAATCATTATTATATAACCTATAAATAGACGCGTTTTCATTGGCTAAAAAGTAATTTTTTAGAAAAAATATCTAGCGATATTGACCTGTTTTTTTGATATTGACCTGTTTTTTTGATATTGACCTGTTTTATATAATTGTTTTTTTGATATTGACCTGTTTTATATAATTGTAAATTGAGGGTTATATAATAAAACAGTTATGGACTTTTCAGCTGTTATACATGATGTTGATATGTACCAAAAAATCATTATTGACCTCGGCTATCGCCTCGGTCAATAATGATTTTTTTGGTGCATATCACATCATGTATAACAGCTGAAAAGTCCATAATTGTATATTGTTTGGCAGTTGTATGTGTCTCGTCAACTCTATATTATAAATAGATAAATATACACGCGTTTTAAGTAGTTAAATGTGTTATATTACGAAATTTAAGTCGTCAGAAAACACGCAGTGCACTATTCAAAATCAAAGTACTGAAAAGTACTGAGAATAAAAGGTCTGATAGGAAAGACTGTATGAATATTTGCACGATTGCTGGACATTTAAAATTTCTATAATTTTTACATAGTTTTAGCCAACTTGGCGATCTTGTGCGAGTAAAAAATGTTAGAGGGTCGATGCATTCCAAATATATTGTGCTCAATGGTCATTAAACTGTTTCAAATCTAGACTGAAATTGCTGATGGATAGACAAATTTGTGTTTTATGGCAAAACTGTCACTCAAGATGACCTCTATAAAAAATCTTAGAGTCGATCCGTTCCAAATATATTGTGATCAATGGTCATTAAACTGTTTCAAATCTAGACTAGAATATTATTTTATGAAATTGCTGATGGATAGACAAATTTGTGTTTTATGGCAAAACTGTCACTCAAGATGACCTCCATAAAAATCTTAGAGTCGATCCGTTCCAAATATCTTGTGATCAATTATCATTAAACTGTTTCAAATCTAGACTAGAATATTATTTTATGAAATTGCTGATGGATAGACAGATTTGTGTTTCATGGTCACACTGTCACTCAAGGTGACCTCCATGTCTAAAATTATGTCATTTGCAGAGTGGCGTGTATTAAGTAGTCTTGCACAAGAGGGCCTGTATCACACTACTGGCTTGAATAATATATGGCCTACTGGAAAACAATTTTTAAAAAATCAAGGGCTATAACTCTGATGTGTCTAGTCTGATGCAATTGGTTGTGAACTTGTCCAAGCTTTTATTAATATAAATATATTGACTAAATTTAGTAAAGATCGAATGATAGATTTGTTCACGAGGCAAATATAGGACATTGTCATTAAATCAAGGGCAATAACTATCGTGTTTATTATACGATATAGGTAGTTTTCAGTATGTTACACACTTTCGTTAATATAAAGACTGTGACCCAGTTTGGTAAAGACCGGATGCACAATGCGGGGGCGTTCACAGGGCAAAATATAGGATTTTCCATTAAATCAAGGGCAATAACTTTGAATTTTATCAACCGATATGAGTTATTTTCAAACTTGTCTGAACCTTCATTAATCAAAAGACTCTGGCCAAATTCGGTAAGGATCTTCCATTAAATCAAGAGCTATAACTTTTGCGTTATTATCCGACATGGGCGGGTTTCAAACTTGTCCAAGCTTCCATTAATATAAATACTCTGACCAAGTTTGATAAACATCGGATGCAAAATGAAGGGACTACTAGTGTTCAGAAAACAACATATAGGATTTTCCATTAAATCAAGGACAGTAACTCTGACGTTCATTATCCAGTATGGATGGTTTTCGAACATTTCTGACCGTTCATTAATATAAAGACTCTGACCAAGTTTGGTAAATATCGGATGCACAATTAAGGTGCTAGTGCGTTCACAAGGCAAACTATTGGATTTTTTTATTAAATCAAGGGCAATAACTGGTGTATCGAACATGTTCGACCATTTATTTGAATTTAGTGTTCATATGACAATTGAGGTTGCATTGCCTTTACTATTTACCACGATACATATATGTCCAATATGTCAAAAGGTAACATAATTTTTACTAAATGCGTGGGCTGAAAACATTTATAGGTAATTACAAGTACTCGTGTTAAGTTCCAATCCAAAATGTTCAGTGGTTACCCTAGCAATCGTTAAAAACGCGAAATAATTGCTTAAAACAATCTGACCTTCGCGTTCGCATCTGAAATGTTCCATCTGGCTTCTTCGTTCGCACTTGTAAAACACATCTGACATTCCGCATCGCTATTTTTATTTAACCTTTATGTCGACTTTACAATTTACGCTATAACTCGGAAAGTTTTCATTATTTCAATGAGCTACTTGGTACAGTATACAGAAAGGATTGAACCGTTTTAAATAGAATTACAATTGCGAATATCAGTTCGTTATTTGTGTTTATTCTGAAAACTTCATTGGTTTTACAAATCTTTGGACGTTTATACAGGGTGCTGTACGCACTAACGTCGTTTTATTACCGGATTTTTAAAGTGAAATATCTGTCATTCATTTTCAAATCTTCATAATCATAAGAAAGCAAAAATACTAACCCCACCATCCACTTCCAACAATTTCGCCAATCTGATTTCTCTGCAACCATCTGACTTCCCTGCAGCCGGTTGATCAGTGTGGTAAAACAACAGAAACAAATCAGTGAAATAAAAACGGGTTTAATAACATCGTGACGTCATTGACGTCAAGACGTCATAACGTAGAGACACGTGTTAACGTTCTTGCACAACTAGACCCTGAACTCTACAATCTATGAAAGTTTTGATCAAATCCGATCTTAAATACAGAAGATATAACGATAACAATTTTTTTATATATGCTATATTCCAACAGAATAACAATGCAGTGATATCTAAACATGTTTCTTTATTTCATCTTATCATTAATAATAATTCACTGACATCGTCAATCACTAAAAAACCTTTCGAAATAGTTGTTGCTATATACAATTATACATAATAAGGCAATATTCAAATTGTTTTCACGTTCTATACAGGAGATATAACGTCATAGTCGTCAATATTAAAAATTGGATGATTCCGTTACGTTTTCTACTAAAGTAGATATAAAAGTCGAACAGAAAATGTAGCATTCAAAACGCACTGTCACCCAAAACACGCATAGAAACGAAACTTGTAAATCATTAAAAATCATAATTTGAATAATTTAAAGCGAACTGTTTTTGCATGTTTATAATTGTTGATGAGGAAAGATAAACAGTAATCCGGAATATGCCTTACTCTTACTAACGAATATATTACTTTGGTCATTTAACTGGCTCGGATACCGACCGATACACGTTATCGCACGGTTTACGTCCCCACCCCATCCGATGGAGGATGCGAAGGGAAGGTGTGTTGCCCAAGAGCACACAGACGAAACTCAGCGGCGCCGATGAGAGTTACTACACATAAGTTCAGTATAGCATCATACAACAGGGGAATACATTATTGTCCACCTGAAAAAATACTGACCATAATATACAACGCACATGTTTAGCCATTTAATATGAAGAGGCGAATAAAAACAGTACACGGACGTTCAATCAAATTCGTTTTACATATATACATTGTTCACGAATCGTTTTAATATACGTACCATTTTATGGCGCGTTACTCGAAAATTGTGTCGTTTATTATTATTATTAATTTATTTTTTTTAACAAATTTATTGTTTTTAATCTTCTTTTTAGGTGTTTATTGTATGATCAGCAAGAAAACTACAAACAAATTTACAAATTTGACAAATCATAATTAATACCTGTTCAACAAAATCTTTGTTCGGACAATTGGTCCGTCCATCTAATTATTACATACATATCATTAATTTTTTCCTGTGATGTTCAAAAAATAAAGGTAACACAAGTGGGTACTTTATATTTTTGCTTAGTATATATATATATATCATGTTTTGGGTAGGAGCATTAAATACAGTGCCCGTCCCGCTTTCAATATTAGCATTGGGTGTTGGGGTGTCTGGTCCCCTTTCACATTTCTTAACTCTTCTATTTTGTTGCAATAAAAAAGGTTTCATCAAAATGGTTTTGCAACATTATGTTAGACTTTTATATAATTATGTACATTTGAGTTATAGTAATTTCATCCAAATCAAACTTACTGCAATGGTGGTGTTTTTGTAAATCAATATATTATTGATGTTCACGACCTGATATGATCACTTGCCAATGTGCTGATCACATATCATTGTTCGATCATTTTTTATTCCTGAAGTTTATAGTTTACTGAATGGAGACGCAATATTCTTTGAAATAAAAATATATCACGAACTATTTGAACACCTCTTTCTTTATGATCCTGCATTGCTTGCTGATATTGTAGTATTGATAGTATTGATCGACACGTATACAGAAAGATAGACGGCATAGTTCGGTAACGCGCTGTAATTTAATACACTATAATTATCGATTTGGTATCAAAATTGAAAAGCTGTGCGCAAACGTTGTATTCTGTTTTGAAATATAAGGTTTTTTTTAAAATAGATTAACTTGTGTGATAGCTGATATATTGACGTAGTGATATTTTAGTGCTGTTTTTGCCTTCCATATTAAAGGAATTTAATCGGTCGGGGTTGGTGACGTTATGTGGGTTTACAGGGGATACATGAGGTTTAGGTGCTAAATTTGTTTATAAAAAGACGTAAGAACTGAAGATTTTAAAACCTGACATGGTTCAAAGATATGGTAGGAAAATTAATAGCTTCCTATAATAAAATGCAATAATTAGTAGTTATAAATTACAACAAGCCTTATCAGGCCATAGAGGAATCCCTAGTTATAAATAGTTGTCACGCGGAGCACCTCTGCGACATTTACACGTGAAGCTCTCTTTGCAAACATTGCGCTTTTAAACCGCCAAGTTTAAAATAGCAATTCCTGGCGCGTAACCATAGCTCGAAAATACCTTCTTCGGGTCATTTTTTTTTATATGTTCGGTATAAATTATCTTGGTAATTTATCGCTCATTTAGTTCGTTTTTATCAATCTAATACAGAAATAATGTATTTGAACAATTCTGAAAAATACCAATCATGATGTACGAGGGTCATTCAATAAGTTCTGTCACTAACGCGTTTTAACAATTACGTGCTCATTGTGAGTATTAATCTTTGGTACCAAATGAAAGAGAGTTACAATAAAACCATTCCATTGATGGTAAGATGAATGCTGTATCTTTTGTGTGACGAAAGTTATGGAACATTTAATACACATCACATATACATACTGAGGCATTTTCGTCATGCGTTTTTTTCAGGTAATTGTTACTTTTTTAAATGCCTGTTTCTCTTTAAGTACTTGTCGAAGACCTTTGAAATGTCTCATACACTACCAGTTATATCTGTGCATTACAAGATTCAGAATTTAAGCATGGCAGATGAAAAGGCATTGTCTTAGAAATTAACATTTTAAGCTAACTTGTAAAAGTAATTTAATGATAAATGAAGGGCAGTCTTCTGAAATAGCGTATTTGGACGATCAATATTTTCACTAAAAATTGTACAAAATTCTACAATAATGTGTTGAATATGAAATTTAAACACTGAAGGACTAGGATTTGTAAAAAAAATATGAAAACATATTAATACTATGAGAATAATTACGACATTTAAAAGATATTATAACATTTCCGTAAACAAAATGAAGATAATCATTGTTATTTCTGTCAAAATTAAGGGATATGCATTCACTCATATCTGGTTTGCAGCAAGACCTTTCCGAATTCTCGACAATCATTTTCATGGATTATGGGCGAATAACAACAGATGGCGTACAAGAAAATTTAAAAGCATAGAATTATTCAAATATGTATTACAACGTTTTGTAACAAGGACATTTTCAGAGATGCCAGTATCCAAAAAGTGTGGTAGGGGGAGATAACTCAGGGGTATAAATAACCGGAGATTTTTCATTTTTTTGTGGAATTTAAGAGAGCGAACCCAGTAGTACTATAAATACACTACTTTATCTCAGTGTAATATCCAGTTCAAAAGATATATGCCTAGTGACAGAACTTTTTAAAGCACCCTCGTACTTCCTTCATACGAGGGTCATTCAATAAGTTCTGTCACTAACGCGTTTTAACAATTATGTGCTCGTTGAGAGTGTTGATGTACGAGAGTTTCACTACCATTCCATTGATGGTAAAATGAATGCTGTATCTTTTGTGTGACGAAAGTTATGGAATATTTAATACATATCACTTATTCATACAGAGGCATTTTCGTCCTGAGTTTTTTCAGGTATGTTACTTGTTACTTTTTTAAATGCCTGTTTCTTTTAAGTACTTGTCGAAGAACTTTGAAATTTCTTATACATTACCAATTATATCTGTGCATTACAAGATTCAGAATTTAAGCATGGTACATGAAAAGACATTGTCTTAGAAATTAACATTTGAAGCTAACATGTAAAATTAATTTAATGATAAATGGACATTAAGTGGAAGGGCAGTCTTTTGAAATAGCGTTTTTGGATGATCAATATTTTCACTAAACATTGTATCAAATTATACAATAATGTGTTGAATATGAAATTAAAACACTGAAGGTCCAGGATTTGTAAAAAAATATGAAAACATATTAATACTATGGGAATAATTACGACATTTAAAAGATATTATAACATTTCTGTAAACAAAATGAAGAAAATCAGTGTTATTTCTGCTAAAATTAGGGATATGCATTCACTCATATCTGGTTTGCAACAAGACCTTTCCGAATTCTCGACAATCATTTTCATGGATTATGGGTGAATAACAACAGATGACGTACAAGAACATTTAAAAGCATAGAATTATTCAAATAGTTTTTACAACGTTTTGTAACAAGGACATTTTCAGAGATGCCAGTATCCAAAAGGCGTGGTAGGGGGAGGTAATTCAGGGGTATAAATAACCGGAATTTTTTCATTTTTGTTGTGGAATTTAAGAGAACGAACCCAGAAGTACTATAAATACACCACTTTATCTCAGTGTAATATCCAGTTCAAATTCAGTATGTCCTTAGACAAGACATTTCTCCGAGACTCGTCCTTCGGATCAGGATGCAAACCTGTCGGTCCCATGTATCGGAATATATCTTTCGAACACGTTAAAGAACCACGGGAATCTATTCGATAATAAGAGTAGGACAGGTTTCCCCGATTTTAATTTTCATTCCCCTCTCTCTGGGGCGGCTAGAAATAACCTAAAATATGTGTTAATGAGCCAACCATGAAATTGTTCATTGTACAGGTATATTTCCGTTACATAACTTGTCCCCAGATAAAAATGTCTACATACAATCTATAGTACAATATGATTTTAACACTGGGGTCAAAGAATTAATAGGTAAATAGTTTATATTTAGAAAAAAACATTAAAACCATATTTTCAATAACCAGCGTATACATGTTGATTATTGTTATGTTTTTTATATATTTAATAGATGTACAATCCAATAATAATACGTTAGTTGTAGAATATAAAACATGGACGTTTTTGGGGTCAGGGTTAAGGATGATTATATACAATTGGCAAATATTTATATGGTGCAATGAACCATTGTTCAACCCAAGGTTTCAATACCTTGCCAACACCTCTATGAACCTTTGTCCCAACCCTGTATTTATAGATCTGGATCATAATATATAGCTTGTTAAAGCAGTTTATATCTTGGAAGATCACGTTTACCTAATTTTAAATGCGAAACAGACGACTATAAAAACATTCATTGACCGAATTTGTTTCGTGTAAAGCCATTAAAGTGCGCCATTATAAACATACCGAGCTGAATTTCATTTCAATATTGACACTTGTGAAGAAACATATTAATCGCCAAAAAATGCATGTATAGTTCATTGAAAAAATACATGCTATAGTTCATGGAAGTCTATTTATAAATCTATTTTTTATAGAAAAACATACCACCGAACTGATTGTCCTCTTGTACGACACAAAGTCACCGTTAATGACAATCGCCAAATTTATTTAATCTTGTACGACACAAATTTACCGCCAAGGAAAATCGCCAAATTTATTTCATTTAGTACAACACAAAGTCACCGTCAATGAAAATCGACAAATTTAGTTCATCTTGTACGACACAAAGTCACCGTCAATGAAAATCGTCAAATTTATATCATCTTGTACGACACAAAGTCACCGTTAATGACAATCGCCACATTTATATCATCTTGTACGACACAAAGTCACCGTCAAGGACAATCGCCAAATTTATATCATCTTGTACGACACAAAGTCACCGTCAATGACAATCGCCAAATTTATATCATCTTGTACGACACAAAGTCACCGTCAAGGACAATCTTGTACGACACAAAGTCACCGTCAAGGACAATCGCCAAATTTATATCATCTTGTACGACACAAAGTCACCGTCAATGACAATCGCCACATTTATATAATCGTGTACGACACAAAGTCACCGTCAATGACAATCGCCACATTTATATAATCGTGTACGACACAAAGTCACCGTCAAGGACAATCTTGTACGACACAAAGTCACCGTCAAGGACAATCGCCAAATTTATATCATCTTGTACGACACAAAGTCACCGTCAATGACAATCGCCACATTTATATAATCGTGTACGACACAAAGTCACCGTCAAGGACAATCGCCACATTTATATCATCTTGTACGACAGAAAGTCACCGTTAATGACAATCGCCACATTTATATCATCTTGTACGACACAAAGTCACCGTCAATGACAATCGGCAAATTTATATCATCTTGTACGACACAAAGTCACCGTCAAGGACAATCGCCACATATATATCATCGTGTACGACACAAAGTCAACGTCAAGGACAATCGCCAAATTTATTTCAAGGAAGTGTATTTATATTCTCATTATACAAATGCATAACACCGAGCTGACTTCAATAGCTGAAATGAAACTAGGAGATTATCTAGCATGTAATATTCCATTGCATTTAATGCGTACTTTAACATGTTAAAGTACACGTACTTTTAAAAGAAGTATTTTCTAGTAGGCGAGTATGGAGCCCAGAGTATGGTTGCGTGGAATAGATCTGATGCGTTCCTTCTTAGGTATCGACCATTTGTTATTTTAGGGGGTGGTGGTGGAGGGGGCCTTGGATTTTCCTTTAAGCCGTAATACTTTTTGTTTTGCATTTCTTTAAAATCAGGATTTTTATTTCTCCTAGTACACTGGCCATATTTTGTTCTCGTAAACTTGAAAGCCAGAATATTTGTTTTAAGCTTTACTATTCATAGAATAAGTAAACCTGCTGCAGATCTACAAAACGTCAGCGTCGACGTCGGTTTTTAGTTGCTTGCCAGCTCCACTTATTTCAGCAACCACTGGTCAGTGAAACTTGGATACATGTATGTCTTCAGTACCAAGGGCACTGGTAGGCACATGTTCCATATAAGCAAATGTTTCTTTTGGCAAGTCCATGTATTTTAAAATTTGATATTTTTACATAACATGTTTATGTTTATTTTAAGGGCGTGGGATCAACTTATTGGAATCATATATTGATTTTCTCTTAGGTCAAATACTAAACGCACTGAACAATGCAAGTGATAATATCCTCAAGTTCGAGGGTTTAACCGGTCGTAGTTATAGACTTACAAACGTTCGTCCCTCAAAACTGAGTGATGACATTCTCGAGCTCGAGGTTTTAACCGGAGGTGACTATAGGCTTACCCAAGTTCGTCCATAAAACTGAGTGATAACATCCTCGAGATCGAGGTTTTAACCAACGGAGTTGACTATAGGCTTACTCACGTTCGTCCCGCAAAACAGAGTGATGACATCCTTGAGCTCGTGCTTTTAAACGGCGGTGACTATAATCTTACCAACGTTCGTCCCTCAAACATTGTCAAAACAGAGTCATGACATCCTCGAGTTCGAGTTTTCACCGGGGTTGACTATTGGCTTACCCACGTTTGTCTCTCTAAACAGAATGATGAGATCCTCGAGCTCGAGGTTTCAACCGGAATTGACTATATGATTACCAACGTTCCTACCTCAAAACTGAGTGATAACATCCTCCAGATCGAGGTTTTAACCGGAGGTGACTATAGGCTACTCACGTTCGTCCCTCAAAACTGAGTGATGTGACATCCTCGAGCTCGATGTTATAACCGGCAGTGACTATAGCCTTACCCACGTTCGTCCTTCAAAACAGAGTGATGACATCCTCGAGCTCGAGGTTTTAACCGGGGTCGACTATTGGATTATCCACGTTCGTCCCTCAAAACTGAATGATGACATCCTCGAAATCGAGGTTTCAACCAGAGGTGACTATATGCTTACCAACGTTCGTCCCTCAAAACTGAGTGATGACATCCTCGAGCTCGAGGTTTTAACCGGATGTGACTATTGGCTTACCCACGTTCGTCCCTAAAACTGAGTGATGACATCCTCGATCTCGAGGTTTCAACCGGAGGTGACTATTGGCTTACACACGTTCGTCCATCAACACTGAGTGATGACATCCTTGAGATCGAGGTTTTAACCGCAGGTGACTATAGGCTTACCCACGTTCGTCCCTCCAAACTGAGTGATGACATCCTCGTTCCCGAAGTTTCAACCGAAGGTGTCTATTGGCTTAACCACGTTCGTCCATCAAAACTGAGTTCTGACATCCTTGAGCTCGAGGTTTTAACCGGAGGTGACTATTGGCATACCCACGTTCATCCCTCAAAACTGGAGTTTGAGAGTTTGTATTAATTAACGTCCTAGAGATGTGTTTTCGATTTTCAGTTCAATTCTACTGGCCATCGACCAGTTGAGCTTATGCCATGGCCTGGTGTCCGTCGCTTTCCCGTTTTCCGTCGACCGTTAACGTTTTGATGTCAGTACTCTTACACGTTCATTTTGTATCCGATCTTCACCAAAGTTGGCCAGCGTCTAAAAACTGATTAAATCTGGGAAGAATTCGGAAACCATTAACATCAGATAATAAACATCACAGTTGTGGCACCTGATTTAATGAAAATAATGCTATATTTTAATTTGCCAACATTCAATTTACATGGGATATTTACCAAACTGTGTATAATACAAATGAAGTTGATTAAGCGCTTTTAAACAGTGGATCTGATTAATTGTTGAATGAATGAATGAATGAATTAATTAATGATGAATGAATGAATGAATGAATGAATGAATGAATGAATGAATGAATGAATGAATGAATAAATGAATGAATGAATGCAAGAAGGAATACATGAAGAAAGGAATGAGTGAAACATTAATGACTTAAGGAAGGAATGAAGGAATGCAGGAATGAATAAAGGAATCAATAAAGGAAGAAATGACGGAACGAAGAAAGAAATAACGGAATAAATGAAGAAAAGAAAGAAGGAAGAAAAGAAGTATCAAAGGAAGAAATAAAGGAACGAAGGAAGGGAAGAAGAACCGAAGAAGGAATGAAGGAACAAAATAAACGAATTGAGGAACTAAAGTACAATGGAACGAACCAATGGACAATGCCAAGAATAAAAGAAAGAACGAAATAACGAAGGAAGGAAGGAAGGAAGGAAGAAAGGAAGGAACGATTGAACAAATGAACGAAAGAATGACGAACGAATGAATAATATGATTGACGGACGGGGGACGGACTGACGGATATACAGATGTATCCAATATTGAAACATATATGAAATACACAAATACGAGCGATAGACGGATGAACAAATGGAAACAATGCACACTAAAATAAAATATGATAAATTAATAAGATGGACTGATGAATGGATGGATGAGATAATTATGAATGTAAAGAATAAATATACATTTTTATAACAAGAATAAAAATAAAATAAACAAAAAACCTCGATGAAATCCGCCAGTTTTCATACTATAGTTTTTGAAACTCAACTAGACTAGTGCATAATTGATGAGATGATAAGAACATTCATAAACAAGTCTCATTTATTTATGTGTACACGAATGAAATGTCTATATTCTGAGAACACAGGCTCGTAAAGGGTTGGGAAGTCACACTGCACTGACTTTGTTAGTCAATGCAATGACTGAGATCTGTGTCGGCCAGTCCATCCAACAAGGCATGCGCTGTGAATATTAAGAAGACTAGCTTAGTTTGGCTGATAGTGATACCGTGTGGCCTGGTGATAGTTGACGACGACGATCGAAATCACATCACACCTACAAGCTAAAACTATAGATACCAACGACTAGATCAACCACCAGCTATTCCAGTACAGAGAGCAGCTGTGGGTGGTTACTGCTACTCGAAATTGTACAACACATGCAGTGGATCACTGTAGGTGTAAGGCCGCCTTAATATTACGTGTGGTTCCTAAAGGAAGAGACATATATGATGTTGTCGCACCAAGTAGAGGATGTAGGGCGCAGCACCAGCAGATATAGAGCCGGCAAAACCATCACTGTCAATCATGTGACCGTCACAGTTAAACTACGCAGAGCATCAGTGACACAACACTAAACATTACTAAAGAAACGACACATACCAACCACACAAAACAACCGCGTAATCAACGAGATCAGGTCTACTTAAACGTGTCGTGTCACAAGGGATCATTGGCGAGGGAGAACCAAAACAATTACAATGTCTTCAACAGCACATACATTCATAAAGGTAACTAATGGAAATTGTGAATATGTTATGCCAGAAATTGTAGAAGCATATATATGTATATACATCATTTAATTAGACGAAAACCATAGATAGTTGATAAAAATAACAGTAGAAGCAGCATACCACTATCAGGGAGATCGTAACTGAAATTAAAACTAATGATGGAAGCCGTACTACGACACACTTTAAGCTTAAATATCTCTGTTTCAGTGTCCGATCTGGTAGCACGGAAAGAAGATATACTGAAAGGAAAAATAAACGCATAATCAACAAAAAATTGCCTATACTACACTATTATATACACATAATTCCGCGTAATATTCCAGATATATATATCTCAACGTGTTTTGTACAAAAAAAGGGCTACAACTAATTACAGAAAGGACAACTCTGTCATATAGTAGACATTTTAATCAAAGTATACTTTGTTACACGAAATTCATAAATGTTGAAATTTCGCTTGAAAAATAATATGTTTAATGTTAAGAGATTGCAAAGTTTAAAGCCTACGTTTGCTCACCTGCGCATTCTGTCGATAATGAAATTTTAAAGGGGTAACCATCGGTGCTATTTAAACCTTCTTTCCGATAAGGACCGGCCTAATGTTGCCCTGTACCATTCGGTTAGCAATAGCATACTAAACATACAATATATAGCGGAAATACCCAGTATGCGGTTATTTTCCTTTCAGTATATCAATATCAAAGAATGGTTTAAGAAAAACGCATAACTGAACGAAAAATAGCGTTTTCCCGTAGATAGCCAGAACAGACAAACCGGCGAATGGCATCAGTCTTCTCTGATAAAGATTTATTAACGACAAAATGTCAATCGAAATGAATTTTATAGTGTAACAAACATGCCTAACGATTCGCAAAAACGGGTGTTTGATATATCAAGATAAAGAGTAAACGCCATTTTTGTAGCGCCTGTCACTATTGTCGACCTTTCCTTGGAAGCCGTAGTTCATCACTGGAAGCGGAAATTAAGTACAGATTAGCTGGAAGCAAAATCAAAAGCGTATACTCGTCTGAATCAGGGAGTACGTTATATATAACGTACTCCCTGTCTGAATGAAGACGAAAAACGCGTACCCCGTTTATCCATGTTAACGTAATACATGTCTGCAAGGACACTTATGTGATAGACGTTAAATAGATTTGTCCTTCTTCATAGGGTTCAATACAAATTAACTGTTGATTAAAGACTAGTCGACGATAAACATTGGACGACACTTGACAGAGATACATTTTTTTATCGGAATACATTTGATGTTATATATAATAAAGGTATACAATACACCCCCGGTAAATAACCATTAATCTAAAAAATAGCGCAAATGGTTTTTAAATTAACAAGCTAAATAGTACGAGGTCGGTGTCTATTAAAGGATTACAACTTTTAGTAATACCACGTTTACTGTGAAAGTATTAAGGAAAAGTATGAAGACTTTAGTAAAAAAACATAAAGTACGATACAAAATATATAATTAGTTTCAGTCAAGTTTTTGAAATTCTGTATTCCTAAACATTTGTTTTTATATTTTTTTCACAATACAATTGCCATAAAAATAAGGTCAATGGTCCTATAGAAACCACAGCACCCAAACCAAACGGCACGGTAGGTCTGCATTAGACAATAATGTATATCATATGGACGATTTAGCTAGACAATCCAAAAATTGATGGCGGGAGTGCATTAAGCCCTATAAACATGAACAGCTTAAACAGCCATACATGTATGGATAAAATACGTATTGTTAATGTATAATTTATTCAGGTTCAAATTAGCTTTGTCGCCGGCTACTAATAACTAAGGATATAATTTATTAAATTGTCATTAACAATTTAAGTTTATGCGCACGAACAAGAAAATATTTGTTTGCACAAATATATATAGGCTATGATGGTTGACATCTCGTATTTATTTTTTTCTATAAAAACTAAATACCTTTAATGTGAAGCATGAGGGGAAATACAAAAGTGTGTGTCAATCCGTCTCATATACGGGAGGTCGTGGGTTCATCCCAGCCGAGTTTCGCCAAAAAGTTCATAAAATGGTACAAGTATCTCACTTGCTTGTCGTTCAGCATATAACTGCACTGGTCGGCCCGGTATCAGTATAATGTGACTGTATGGGTTATCTTGCCATATCTCTACGGCCAGTATTTTCCATTGTGGCGGAACAATAAATAAACACTGTAAAGGGGGACACTTGTAAGCAACAAAAACAAAAAAGAGAGAAGTTTGCGTGCTCGTGAAGTGTGTGTATAAATAACGTTTACACAACCAACATTGACACCATAAGGAACATTCCAGATTCCCCCTCTTTTGTGTATTGAATATACTGACGTGGGTCTTACTCTGGTCCTTGTCGCAGCACTTATTTTGAGAACTGAATTGAATGTATAGTATCATGTTATCTCGTTAACGGTTCAAGTATTTGCTTTTGTGAATATTTTAACGGTGTCTATACCCATTTCTTTTTAAATGCTAATACATTTTCATTTGAGGACGCAGTATATGTCGCATTTTTAAGTTCGCTCTATTCAATTAAAAATCCAGATAAACCAGACAAAGCCAGTCTGTCTGAATTGTTTACATATTCAAAGTGAAGTCGGTAAAATGATATTTTGCAATTTCCTCTACACAAAAAAAAGTAAGGTAATTTACTTTCTCAATGACCGTCGCGCTGTGATTTACTTGTTATGAATACAAATCTATTATATAAAATTTTAATAGTTGTGGTATATATACTGTTAATGTTATGTGATTACATGTGAGCACTGTAACATGGCTTATAACAGTCAGGGTGTAACTGATTGAAGTTATTTTCTAATATCTTTAATGGGTTATTTTATCAGTAATTCAGGATTTGAATACAGTTCGATAGATAATGAGTAAATATCAACACTTTTCCAGGGGTAACAACTTATTTATATGATTGGTTAATTAACACTTCATTGTAAGATTTAAGTTCCTTGCTGGAATAACTATATTCAGTTATCAGTACTGCCCTGTAAACATGCTAAATCAGTGAGCCTACAGAAAATGTGTTATTTTAAACATTTTAAAGTTATGAAAATAGTAAGAATGCATGAAATAGATCCCTATTATGGGTAACATGTTTGAGAGAATATGTTAGAAGAAAAAGGTGAAAACATGTTACAATTGTATGGCATGTAACCCAATAGGTCTCTGCCATTAAGTGTGTGTTCATTTTAATATGCGTACCATCAATTTAGTTTCTTACACATGTAAACTTGAACATGATACAGGTAACACATCAATAAACTGATCAACATAATCTATGTAATATGTATAAACAGTTTGCGATGTGTCTCAGTCTCATCCATCAGACATATGTTAGACATTCAGTGGTGTAACTTGATTACGTTTTTTTTAAATAACTTGTTTAGGTTATTAGAGTTTTGAGGCGTTTTATTTGTTCAAAGTAACTGAAATAAGTTTCAGATATTCATCTATTTTTATATCAAAACCATAATTTTCCTGTAACACCTCATATTCTCTGGTTCTTTCATCTTTGTTGAATTTGCCATAAATTCTTCTCCACAAGGTTTAGAAATAGTTAATGCAAGCTCTTAACAGTATAACTGATATTAGTTACCTACTAATAACTTAAATGAGTTACATAATAATGTGGAGAAAGTAGCAAAATAGCTTAAGGTATTTCTGAAAATTTCATCACCATATTTTACGTGTGGCCATAGACATGTTTTTAGGGTAAAACATAACTTGTTACAGTTATGTATTATTTTTGTGTTTGAGTCATCTTTGCTATTATAAGAAACATCTTTGCTATTTTTAGATGCAGGTCACTATCCAATCCAAGGGAATTAATCCTACTTGACTCAGCATACCAAAACAGCTCACTTTATTCGCCCTTTGTACTCATACCGTTGAATCGGTCATTGCTATGACGTTTATGTCAGAGTCCACGGGCCTCTAAGATAATGTTATGAGGTCTTATCCAGAGCCTACGGGCTCTAAGTTAATGATAATAGTAATATATGGAAGTCCAAGTGCCTCCAAGATAATAATATAAGGTCTATGTCAGAGTCCACAGACCTCCAAAATAATGATATAAGGACTATGTCGAAATCCACGGGCCTCTAAGATAATGATATGAGGACTCTGTCAGAGTCCACGGGCCACCAACCTAATGATATAAGACTATGTCAGAGTGAACATGCCTCTAAGTTAATTCTTTGGAATATATACTGATAATTATTAAGGTAAAACCTTGACCCTAACTAACCTGAATATACACATAAAGGTGAAACCTGACCCTGAGGGTTGACGTCTTTAACAAACCTCAATATACACATACCGTTGAAATCTTAATCTGAGGGTTGATGCTTAATATATACACATTAAGGTGAAACTTGACCAGGAAGTTGACACATTTAAAAAAAAAGCACAACAAGAATAATCTTGACCAAGAGGATTTCTACCTATGTCCTTTAGCAAATATTACTATACACATAAATATGAAACAGGACGCTGGTTTTGCGCTTTACAGAATACTCAAATGCCAAATTAAAAAATGTTGACTTATATAAGGCTCGAACCCTGAACCTGTGGTTCAGTAGACACATAATAGATGACGCTCTAACCTACTGATTTATATCCAAAATTTATATGTTCAATTTGAGTACCATTGTACATTGATTGATATCCAAAATTTAGAAATGCTTACTTAATCCAGCTCTTTGTCAAAACAACTCCCATCAGGATTTGAACCTGGTTCTTCCATCCAAAGGGTAGACGTGTTTACCGATTACACCATAGAAGTGTTATATGTTCGTACTGAAAGCATGGACATATAGTATAAAACAGCAAAGCCATATTTCCTACAAAAACCCGTTATACCACATTTGTCAGGGTGTTTTTCATTGACAAGGCGAAATATTATTTTGACAAAAAAATGGGTAACAATAATATCTTTATTTTCAAAACCACTTATTGTATTGAGGTCTAAGTCAGAGTACACGGGCCTGCACTATAATGATATACGGAATTTGTCAGAGTCCACGAGCCTCTAAGATAATAATATGAGGTCTATGTCAGAGTTGATATGAGGACTATGTCAGAGTCCACGGGCCTCTAAGATACTACTATGAGGTCTATGTCAGAGTCCACGGGCCTGCAATATAATGATATACGGACTATGTCAGAGTCCACGGGCCTCTTAGATACTACTATGAGGTCTATGTCAGAGTCCACGGGCCTCTAAGATAATAATATGAGGATTATGTCAGAGTCCACAGGTCTCAAACCTAATGATATAAAGACTTTGTAGGATTCCACCGGCCTCCAATATAATGATATAATGGCTATGTCGGAGACCACGGGCTCCTAAGATAATGATATGAGGACTATGTCAGAGTCCACGGGCCTCCAATATAATAATATAAGGACTATGTCAGAGTCCACGGGCAGGGGCGTAGCTTGGCTGAGTATGATATGTAGGCCGAGTTCTAGGGGAGTCTGGCATGATCCCCCGGAATTTTGTTTTCAGCTAGACTGTCGGAGGTGCGTTTTGGCGTATATATCCTTACTTTTTACCGTAAATTATATATCTTATAACTATAAGGTTTTTAGCATTTTGATTTTTTCGATTTCTCAGAAAAAAAAGTAGGCCCCGGCCTACACGGCCTGTAGGAAGCTACGCCCCTGACGGGCCTTTAGGATAATGATATGAGGTCTATGTCTGAGTCCACGGGCCATTCAGATAATGATATAAGGACTATGTCATAGTCCACGGGCCTCCAACCTAATGATATAAAGACTTTGTAGGAGTCCACGGGCCTCCAACCTAATGATATAAAGACTATATGAGAGTCCACGAGCCTCCAATATAATGATGTAAGGACTATGTCATAGTCCACGGGCCTCCAAACTAATGATATAAAAACTGTGTAGGAGTCAACGGGCCTCCAACCTAATGATATAAATACTATGTAAGAGTCCACGGGCCTCCACTAAGATAATGATATGAGGACTATGTCAGAGTCCACGTGACTCCAATATAATGATATAAGGACTATGTCAGAGTCCACGGGTCTCCAATATAATGATATAAGAACTATGTCAGAGTCCACGGGCCTCCAATATAATGATATAAGAACTATGTCAGAGTCCACGGGCCTCCAATATAATGATATACGGACTATGTCAGAGTCCACGGGCCTCTAAGATACTACTATGAGGTCTATGTCAGAGTCCACGGGCCTTTAATATAATGCTATGAGGTCTATGTCAGAGCCCACGGGGCTCAAAGTTAATGATATGAGGACTATGTTAGAGTCCACGGGCCTCTAAGACAATGTCCATGGGCCTCCAACCTAATGATATAAAGACTATGTAGGAGTCCAAGGGCCTCCAATATAATGATATAAGGATTATTTCATAGTCCACGAGACTCCAACCTAAAGATATAAAGACTATGTCACAGTTCACGGACTTCCAACCTAATGATATAAAGACTTTGTAGGAGTCCACGGGCCTCCAATATAATGATATAAGGACTATGTCGGAGTACACGGGCCTCTAAGATAATTGTCAGAGTCCACGGGTCCCCAAGATAATGATATAAGGACTATGCCGGAATCCAGAGTCAGAGTCCACGGGCCTCTAAGATAATGATATGGAGACTATGTTAGAGTTCACGGGCCTCTAAGATATTGAAATAAGGACTATATCAGAGTCCAGGTGTCTCCAATATAATGATATAAGGACTATGTTGGAGTCCACGGGCCTTTAAGATAATGATATGAGGACTATGTCAGAGTCAACGGGCCACCAACCTAATGATATAAAGACTATGTAGAAGTCCACATGCCTCCAATATAATGATATAAGGACTATGTCATAGTCCACGGGCCTCCAACCTAATGATATAAAGACTATGTCAGAGTCACGGGTCTCTAAGATATTGAAATAAGGACTATGTCAAGAGTCCACGTGCCTCCAATATAATGATACAAGTACTATGTCGGAGTCTACGGGCCTCTAAGGTATGATATGAGGACTACGTCAAAGTCCACGGCCTCCAATATAACGATATAAGGACTATATCGGAGTCCACGGGCCTTTAAGATAATGATATGAGGTCTATGTCAGAGTCCACGGGACTCTAAGATAATGATATGAGGACTATGTTAGAGTCCACGGGCCTCTAATATAATGCAATAAGGACTATGTCAGAGTCCACGGGTCTCCAATATAATGATATGAGTCTATGTCAGAGTCCACGGGCCTCAAAGACAATGATATGAGGACTATTTTAGAGTCCACGGGTCTCTAAGACAATGAAATAAGGACTATGTCAAGAGTCCACTGGCCTCCAATATAATGATATAAGGCGTATGTCAAGAGTCCACGGGCTTCTAAGATAATGCAATGAGGACTACGCCAAAGTCGTAGACAATGTTGTGAGGACTATGTCAGAGTCCAGGGGCCTGATATAAGGACTATGTCGGAGTCCACGGGCATCAAAGATAATGATATGAGGACTATATCAGAGTTCACGGGCCTCCAACCTAATGGGCCTCAAAGATAATGATATAAGGACTATGTCGGAGTCCATGGGCATCTAAGATAATGCTATGAGATCAATGTCATAGTCCATGGGCCTCTAAGATAATGCTATGAGGACTATGTCTGAGTCCATGGGCCTTTAAGATAATTGTCAGAGGACTATGTTAGAGTCCACGGGCCTCTAAGATAATGAAATAAGGACTATGTCGGAGTCCAAGGGTCTCCAATATAATGATACAATGACTATGTCGGAGTCCAAGGGCCTTTACGATAATGATATGACGTCTATGTCGGAGTCCACGGGCCTCTAAGATAATGCGATAAGGACTTTGTCAGAGTCCACGGGTCTCCAATATAATGATAGAAGGACTATGTAGGAGTCCACGGGCCTTTAAGATAATGATATGACGTCTATGTCAGAGTCCACGGGAGTCTATGATAATGATATGAGAACTATGTTAGAGTCCACGGGCCTCTCAGATAATGAAATAAGGACTATGTCAAAGAGTCCACGGGCCTCCAATTGATGATATAAGGCCCAAGTTGACAGTTCACAGTTCTCTAAAATAATGCTATGAGGACTACGCCAGAGTCCACAAGCCTCTAAGACAATGATGTGATGACTTTGTCAGAGTCCAGGGGGCTGATATAAGGACTATGTCGGAGTCCACGGGCCTCCAACCTAATGATATAAATACTTTGTAGGAGTCCACGGGCATCCAATATACTGATATAAGGACCAAGTCGGAGTCCACGCGCCTCTAAGATAATGCTATGTAAACTACATATATGTCAGAGTCCACGGGCCTCCAATAGAATGATATGAGGACTATGTCAAACGGGAGTTCACTGGCCTCAAAGATAATGCTAAGAGAGTAGTATAGAAACGAGGGGTACCAGCGCAGTTTCCCATCACGGGGAACGAGAAAAACTAGTGAAATATGCCAGGGAGGAGGGGGGGGGGGGGGGGGGGCAGGGGACTCAGGCGTAACTCTCATTCACACCACTAAGATCTAAATGTAAGTCACGCCTTAATCAACACCAACATATTTCAACAGTTTTCTCAAGCAACCCCGCTCTGGAAAACTCCGCTGATACCCCTCGTTTCTATACTACTAATCAATAAACGTTTGTCATTTTAATAACATAACATTTGCAACTCCTTAAGCAAAGTCAGACGGAACATATCATTTTACTTGTATGCTAACGTATCTTGTCCATTATCTAGTATGTACCGTTTATCATCATAAGCTGATAAACTTTTTTTATTTATTGCATAGCTGCTTATGTTATGCTTTTGTGATCTAATAACTTTCATCTCATGGTGAGCTTCTGTTGCCGTAAACAAAATCTCTTTGTAATTATCACGCGATATATTTTTGTTTAACAACACATTTTTTAACACCCTTACATTTCTTTGTACTAACCTCATTATCTAGCACATACGAATATAGTTTACTTCGCAACCCAACAAATTCAACAATGGGTATTCCACAAGTTTCATCTTTCATCTTGCCAATAATCTTTTTATTATCATTAAAATGAAACTGACTTTTCGGATCATAATCACAATTATCAAACAGTTCTTTATCCTTGTAAAAGTCTGCATACACATCTTTTGTTCTTATTTCATAACACAAGGAATCAGTATCAGTTTATAATAATTTAGCTTTTTTATATTTGTTTTTAATATAGTTGTAATGGAAATCATACTTCAAATATTTTGACAAGTCTAAAATACACATGCCAACATAACAAGGACGATTTAAAACTAATCGTTCATTTATTCTGTTTATGGAAAATAAATTTTCATTAAACATTTTACAAGAAATAAATGAAGGTCTTGCCGCATATTTTAAAAGGACCTCCTCATCGTGAGTTAATTTAACATTAATTCTTTGTCTCAAATTTTCCATAGTTTTACCAAAAACTGAATTGTTCATCAGTTTGAAGAAATCCCTTTCAAAAGCATTTTTACCAGCTGTTCTCTTGGCAGTATTAAAGTCTATGTATGTTTTTAACCACTTTGATTCGTCGAACTGTAGTATTCGGTGTATTTTTGTTACCTTCAATCCAAGCTTTTTATACAATTCTAAGTTTCTAAAATGCACGACATACTTTTCTTTATTTTTCAACGTCGTAACAAGTTTATACACATTACAATGTCCTAAATTAAACTTTTGTTTTAAATTTTTACAATAGTCTGTCAACCACTCATCTTTGTTATTTAAACTTTCCGGGGCAAGAGGATAATCATTATGCGAGTCATGCAGTTTCTCAGGATACTCGATATCGCACTCAACAATGTAATTTGATTTTCCTTTTTCAAACTTATCAACCCACTTGAAGTTGCCAATAGGTAACGGTTGACACATAGCCCACCCATACAAGTTATTAGCATCAAGATATATTATGTACTTGCTTTCTTTTTTCTTGTCGCAGTTTTTCATATATCTATTGTTAACCTGTAAATATCTGTATAACTTGTACCACCTCTTAATCCTTTTTCCAAAAAACAAATATTGATCAATATCAGTGTTTAAGTCAAGTTGGATACCAGTCATCTTAAGGCATGCATCCCAGCTAACCCAGGACTACTGAAGTAATGACAAGGATCTAATTTGTAATACTCAATGCACATTTGTCTAAAGTTTTCAAAAACATCTGTCAGCAACAGCACTTCAGTTTTAAGATACAGATCATGATATTCTCCCATATTTTAATCTTAAATGTTTTCCATATTTTTTTAGCGTGTTCATAATCTGCATCTGAAATGTGCTCATCATTTATTTAAGAATAAAAGCTATCTTTGCCAGGTAACTTAGTATCCTTGACGCGTTCAAAACTGTTCATGTAATCATAAGGATAAACACCTTTTCGTTTTATTAATTCGAGCTTATCATCAAAGTATTCCTGAGAGGTGTATTGAAACGAAGGGATTTTTTTACTAAATTTTCTAATGATTGAGACATAAACTGGAAACTGTCAATAAACAACAAACTTTGTCCTAACATAAAAGCCATGTACTTTTCCATGTTATTTGGTATAACATTTATGTTTTGTTTAAACTTTCCGATGTGTTGCATTATAAAGTGAGAATCATATCCTTTCAAGTTATGAAACACAACAGGTATTTTTCTAGTCAACCTGAAATTAATATTTCATATGTAAGAGCGCTTCCCCTATACTTTCCAATTCTATGACAATATTATGGTCCCTGACTTGTCTGATGGAGTTTTTGTATGCCACTGTATAACCCGCGTCACCTTTTTTGAGAGTTGTTGCAAAACCATTACCACAAATATGACATGATTTAGATCTTTGGAATCCAGCTTCTTCTTCCTGTGACATTACTAGATCATTTTTAAAGTTTGCATTCATAGTTTTCATGCACCACTTTTCTTCTTCTAACATTTTTTCTTAAAAACTTGTAAACAGCGTATGGTCCTTTATACGTTACAACTGGTTTTGAATACTGATCATCATAGCAACAAACAACCTTATACCCATAACTGCAATCAGTATGCTTTTGATATGCTTTTGTATATGATTTTTTAGGACTGTTTGATACTGAAGAAATACTTTCGGTTACTGCTTCAAAATCAGCATATATAACAAACGGAACCATTAGCTATCTGATTGTACATAAACTGTTAAAATCTTTTATCCACACACACATAATGATTTTTTTCTTTTTCAGTAATTAAAAGCATATCACATGTTTTTTCTGCTTTATTTTTTTGATATGTACAAAGGGTATACTTGATCATCTTCATATCCAAATATGTTAAAACAAATGATATTTTGTTTTTCGATTTTTGGGATTTGTTTGATAGTAACAGGAAATGTAATTCCTTTATAATTTAGATCCCCAATATGCTTTTTTGTACTTTGTTATTCTTTGAAGATCTTTTTCAACAGGAAATTCATAAGCCAAATGGCACCATCTGAAGCATTCGTTATCTTTTTCATTTTTTATATTTATTAATCCTTTTTCAGCATTAGCAAGTTCTTTTGGTAAATCTAAATAAGAGCTACCTCGTAAAGGCTTATACGTTATTCGATTTATATAGTGTGCGTCTAGTGTCTCAATTACCCAACCACTTCCCATCTGATTCCAATTTCCAACTCTATTTATAATTTCCTCACGTGCTTTGTCCAGCGCCTCGATAATATTATTTTCGGTTAATATTGTTGCTGCTTTAGAATTAAAGTAAGCTGTTTTGTATGTGGTTGCAGGACCTGTTGCTATGTCTCCCATTGATGTTTTTCAAAAGTATGTTTCACATCAACTCTTAATTTAAAGCCGCCCGTTTTTCTTAGTTCCGTTTTAAGACATTTTATAACGCTTGGTTGTGTTTTCTGCAGTTGAGTGAGCGGGTCATTACTGACCACATTTACTTTAAAAACCTTGCTATACTGTTTTGGGGACGTTTCAATTTCTCGGATACTCATTATATAATATTACGTAAGATTATTTCTTTAAGCCCCTATTAATTAATTAATTAATGAATTAATTAAATAACATTTTTTTATTTAATATTTTCACCCTCTTCGGCGTCCTCATCGGCGTCCTCATCGGCGACCTCATCGGTAACCTCATAAACATGTTCATTGGTGTCCTCGTTAGTAACCTCATGCAAGAGAGCATCTATTTCATTATCCAGGAGAATGTGTAAGTATCTCCGAAAGCAGTTTTTCTCAAGAACTCTATTATCTATCATCTGACTTATTTTTACATGATAATTGCAGTATCTATCAAAATCAACAGTTTCAAGATTACCTCCGACTATCAGTGATTTTATTTTTATTCTGTATTTGCAATAGTTTATAAACTCGTCTTTGTCAAAAACTTCTGCATCAATCATTTCTTTTAAACTTTCGACTAACGTTTTAAAATCTTCATAACATCCGGTATTAATATCAATCACATGAGGTTTTTCTAAAGTGCTAATCAGATCATTTTTAAACAACTCAACATCTTTAGACATTACCGGTAATTGTGTTTCATTGAAAAAAGTAATCTCCTTTTCTGCCAGATCTGTAAGAAGCTTTACAACATAACTACAATCAATCTCATTTTTACCACCCAATCTTTTTTAAAAGCCGCAATATCATCTGACAATCGTTGCATGTGAACTGTGGAAGAGTGGCTAATTGCTGACTTATTTTCGGAAGAGAAGCTAACTGCTCGGTCAGCTGTTCTGATTGACTTTTTATTTCGCTAGTTACAGGTTAAAATATTTCTTTGTACAAATCACGACTAGCTCCTTTTTCTAGTCTTTTTTGGATAACTTTCTTCTCGTATTCTTTGACAAACTCACTCGCTTTTGGCATTTTATCTGCTAATTCTTTCTATTTTAACAAAGACATGTATAATATAAGGCTAGATTAAAATAAGATAAATTAAGATAAGTTGATATAAGTTAAACCAAGTTAATTTAAATCATCTATTATGTAGTTTTTGTTTTCTTTTTAGCCGGAGGTTTAACTGATTTCTTGACTGTAGATTTAGCTGCTTTCTTGTCTGCAGGTTTATCTGCTTTTAATTTTTTTCTTATGAGTTTAATATCTGCATGCGCTTTTTCAGACTCATTTTGAATTTTAGCCATCTTCTTTTCCAGATGTGTTATCTCTCTGGGAAATTCAGATTTGCTTATCATTTTATTTATGTGTTTTCGTTCTGCTTCTAATCCTATCAAATAAATAATATTTGGTCGTTCTTCTGTTTTCGACAGACTTCCTGGATGTTTCATTGTTGGTCTCCAGACAGGATTTGCATCTTTTTGTTTTTTAGGTCCTGGGATACTCATCTTAACTTTTTGTAATCCGTAATTTCTAACTTGATTAGCTTTAAAACATTCTGCTTCTGTTCCAATTTGTTTACCACGAGGGATTTGTTTTATTCCACAATACACTTTAGACATATATAATAATACTTGGATAATATTAATATTATCTGACTATTACTATAATGGAAATTCCAAACTATGACATGAAGACAGAAAACGGTAATTTTAAACAAATATGGAACTTTATGCCAGACTGTTGTTTTAGAATGTTAATTTGTGGTAATTCAGGATCTGCAAAACAAACACATTAGTTCACATGTTGCTGAAACCTTTGGTTTACTACGACAATATTTATTTGTTTGCTAACAACTTGGAACAGTCTAAGTATCAGGTTTTGTCACAAAAACTTGAAAAGATAGCTAAAAAGAATAACATTCCAGTTGAAGACATATTAGAATGTTCAAATGATGAAGTTATCCCTGTGGATACTTTAGATTAAGATAATCAGAAGATAGTCAATTTTGATGATTATGTTTGTGAACGCAATCAAAATGATATTATTATTTCATCCAGGGAAGACACACAAATTGTTGTGTAATTTATTTATCTCAATCTTATTACAAAACTCCCAAAGACATTCGTTTAAACTGTTCTCATTACATCTTCTTTGCGACTCCGGTTAATCATGAGTTGGGTATGCTTTCAAACGAACAGGATGTCAGCAAAGATCCGTATAAAAATGCGACTGACAAGCAGTACGACTTTCTGTATCTTGATCGCCCCAGAAAGTTAGTCAACAGAAACTTCACTGGTGAAATTTAATCTAATCATATATATAATGGGGCTTTTTAATGATCTTGGCGAGAAAATGATTGAAAATCAAAGCGGATTGAAAGATGACATAAAACTTTTGGGTGATGCTTTAAAAGTGTTAGAAAAGAAAGATGTATTGAAAGAGAGTGAAAACTTCAAGAAACTAAGCGAACAAATAAGATCGGGTGTTCAAAATATTAATACACGGATTGGGGAAATCAATAAACAAATAGTTGACAATAATGAACTAGAAACTGCTATATGCTGATGCTTCAAAGCAAATGAGAACTGCTTTTACTACCGAAATAACTCAAATTAACATATTAAATGAGCAGATAAACACGAACGTCGCTGATCTCAACAAAAAGTTTGAAGACATCAAAAAGAAAATGGTTGACGATAAGTCGCTGGAGACTGCTCTGAGCAAACTGGTTGACACTGATAAACTTAACACTGCTATTGATGATGCTTCGAAGCAATTGAAGGCTGCCCAGGATGAAAGAAGCAAAGATTTTGATGGTGCAATAGCTTCTCTCAAGGAGCATAATCAAAAGTCTGATAGCCGGCACACAGCCGTTCTTGGTATAATTGATGAGTTAAAAGTAAATATATTCTTGAATATATGATAGATGATGGAATGAGCATCATGCAAGATACTCCTACTTTCATACATAACTATGTATCATACCCGACGCAAAAACCACTTGAAAGAACCAAACGTGATGGTTTTCTCGGAGCGTTTACTTTTGTGGCCAATCCACTTATAAAAGGTGATGAATATCATAAAAAAGATCATGTTTTAGAAATTCTTAAAGAAGGTCGTTATGTATTTGAGATAGATTTTACTTACACGGGAGCAGATGTAGAAAGTTTCTTGTTTTTTACAACAGATGGGGATAGAAAGCATCTTTATGCGATAATAAAACGTAAAATACGAATATTAAAAGAAACATTTGAATTTTATTTAAAACCATCACATGTTATTTTGTTCAACGTGGCTATAGCAGCCGACACTACACAAGTTTTCAATGTTGAAAAATCAAGTTATAAACTATTTTGCATACCGGAATGATTAGTATTAACAAAAATTATCCATTCTATATTATATGGAACAAAAAATTGTATTATCATCAGAAAAAGCGTCAATAATTAATAGCTCAAATACACCGAGTAATTTTACAACTGTATTTGACAGACCATTAATATTAGGCAAGAACAAACAGTATGGTATTTGACTTGATAAGATTAATTCTATAACTTACTCATGGTATAATATTAGTGAAGATTTTAATAACAAAGTGATAAGGTATCACAATAAAACAGATTGGAAAACTATTGATTTTGCAAATGGAAATTACAGTTATGCTGATATTGATAATTACATAAAAGAAGCATTGGCTGTAAACAATGATTTAACCGATGACTTACCTGTCCCGATAAAAATTGAATTTGATTTATCAAGTTTTAAATGTTTAGTTACCATTAATAATAAATTCGTACTTGATTTAAGAGAATCAACTGTCACACCTTGATCGGGTTTAACAAAGATGTAATTATTTGAGTAACTGAATTTGGAACCATGACACCAAACATAACAAATTCTATCGATACATTGTACATCCACTGTGATTTGATAAGTAATTCTATTGTTGATGGATCATACGGGGATGTTATTTATGAAATAAGTACAGCTGATCTAACGAGATCGTATCCTTTTAAAGATGAACCGATAAGAGTCGGGTACTGTAAGGTAAACAAAACGATCATTAACAGTACTAATATTTAAATAACCGACTTCTCTGGCAAAATTATTAATTTGAATGGTGTTCACACATCATTTCGATTTGTTTTAAAGGAATTAATGTAACATAAGTTATATGGCACGTTTAAAAAATGTTTATGACACTAGTACGGGAACATATACTCAAGTTGATCGATTAACTGGAGCTGGTATATTTGACATTTTTTTCAAAAGTCGGATCAAAGATATTTAGTGAGTCTGTGAAAGTAGGCAAAAACGCATTAGAAACAGCTGGAAAACAAATCGTAGAGAGCGGTTCTAACAAACTTGGGGATGAAGTAGGAAAAATGGTTGTTGATAAATTTATTTCAGTTATTAAACCTAAACCAAAAAGTGAGATAATTTTAAAAGAACTTACAAAGGCTGATAACAAAAAAGAAGTTGTAGCTGAAACTGAAGAAGATGTAAATGCAAAAATTAACAGATTACTATCCGGAAGAGGAAAAATATTAATGCAAGAATTAAACGATTAATTAATAAAAAATAATCTGATTACTAGTATACATAGATGTTTCGAAGTGATAAATATAATACTAGATATGAACATGTACCTATTCAGTTAGATACTCCTATAGCACAACCAGGAAATGCTACCAGGCAAATGAAAAGTGGTTATCAGTTTACAATAAATGACAGAAGTTCTCACTTTGATTGGTATAACGCATATTTTGAAATCAGTTTTCAAGTAAACAAACTTGCTGATGGAGCCGCTTTCATAGCCGCCGATGAAAATGCTCTAATTAATGATGCGGCTTCACTGATTAATCAAATGCAAGTAAGGCAAAATGGAAAAAATAGTTTACGATGGAAATAATCTTCACAGATTTGTTAATGTCAAAAGCTTGCTTGAAATGTCTGGTGATTATGCAAAGACAACCGGAACAAAAGAATACTTTAATTTAGATAACACAGATACTGCAGAGTCTCGAGATGATCAAGCTGGTTATAATTCAGGATATGCGATTCGCCATGCTTTAATCATAACTAATCAAAAAGTTAACTTTATAATTCCATTAAATAAATATTCCTTCTTTGAGAGTTTGGAAACAAACATGCTTCCTCCTCGTCAGATTAAAATCAGCTTGCAACTAACAGATGATAATGTGCTAATTTTCAAAGCTGGTGGGGATGATGGTAGAGTAGTTATTAATAAATTAGTTTTGTGGATGCCTAGAATGATATTTAACCCAGATGGTTTAGCTTATGTTATGTCAGATCATATGACATCAACAGAATGGTCCTACCTCCGTGAAATGATACAAGAAATCGGAAGCAGTCAAGCGACCGAGACCACATTTAGAATAGTGGGTGGTGTTAAAAATCCGAAACACGTTTTTGTTTATCTGCAAAGGTCAGACAAGACTTCTTCTCAAACACAAAATCCTCATCTTTTGGATACGTTTAAGGTAAATGCTGCTAATACTAATTGTTACTTACAATCAGCTAAATTGGAAGTTGGAAATGGAGTTTATTATCCAGAAACCGAATACAGTTATGCTAATGTCATAAGAATATTCAGAGATGTTAGTGATTATTCTTACAAGCAAAATGATAAAAACACTGGAACTTTACTAAACGCGAGTAATTTTAAAACTCTTTTTGGAATGATACATTTCGATTTGAGTTGCAAGGGAAATGAAGTCTGTATTGATCCAAAACAACTAAGTTTGACATATAAGCTAAATATACCTCCTGCTGCTCCATATATAGTTTATGCTTTGGTCTTATACGAGGAAAATGTTGCTATTGAAACCGTTGGAAATGAACTGGTTATTGTTTAATCTAACTTATAATATATATGACTTACGTAAAGTATTCAGTAAATTTATCAGATGGCCAGAAACAGAGTCTAGCGAGGGCTTATGAGGATAAGAGTGAATTAACACTTAGGTTAAAAAATAACCAACTAACTAGGAATTTTCCTTTGCTGCTGACAACTTCTTAGATTAACAATACTAACAAAGCTAATTCTGGTGGACGGGGATTAGACATAAATATATCAAAATCGAAAATGAGTTCTCAGTCCAAGAATGGAGGCTTTTTAGGTGCATTAGCTGGTTTGTTAACTAAAACAATATTACCAACAGTTGCAAAATTTGTTCCAAAAGTATTAGGACCTTTGGCAACAGGAGCACTAAGCGGCTTGGCAAGTACTGGAATTGGTAAACTATTTGGAAATGGGATGGTAACTATTCCTAGTGGCAAAAGGCAAGCACTACTTGGATCAAATAAATTAACACTTGCACAAATAAACAAGATAATAAAATCCAAAGGTTGTTGCCCTATTAAACTGACAAGGCAACAACAACAAGACGGTGGATTTCTCGGACTGCTTGCATCACTAGGAATTCCATTGATTGGATCTCTTATTAGTGGCTTAACTGGAAAAGGTTTGCAAGTAGGTAGAAAAGGAAAAGGACTAAGAGTTGATCGTGGAAAAGGTTTGCAAGTAGACTCACAAATTAGACCGTACAGAAGTATCCCATTCATAATTATTATTTTTAAAAATAAACCTATCTCTAACTTAGATATAATAAAATGGGTCAAGCATCTAGGTATACAGAAATTCAGCGGAGTGTTTAGCAAAAACAAATTACCGACAAATCAAAATAAACAAGAATGGGGTATTATTAATCTTGATAATCATATTGGACCTGATACACACTGGACTTATTACTATGCTAATTATTACTTCGATCCTTTTGGTCTGAGACCATCAAAAGAAGTTTTAGCGTACATACCTAATATAAAATACAACACCATTCAATATCAAGATAAAACAAGTGTCTTGTGCGGATATTTCTGTTTGTACTTTGTTAAAAAGTTGCAAGAAGGAAATAGTGTGTACGATATTCTTTATAAAATATTAAAACCATACAAACAAATAGAAAATGAAAACATTATAAAATCATATTTTGTAAACGAAGTTTAATCTAAGCATATTATATATGAGATATTGTATAAAATAAAAATTGTTACTGAAAATGTTAATCCTAAGTATGTTTTAGCAAAAAATGGTAGAAAAATGTTAAGAGCAACTTGTGCATATTGTGGCATTACTAAAACAAAGTTTGTTAAAAACACAGAAGGTGGAAATATTGATATTCATAAAACTTTGCTCCCTTTGCTACCCAAAAAGGTTCTAACACTTCTTGGTTATAAATATTGCGGTCCGGGTAATCCGCTTGATAGCGGAGAGCCGGTAATTGAATTAGATGCTGTTTGTAAAGATCATGATATTTGTTATGATGGAAATCTTAGTAATAAATCAATGTTCGATAAAAACAAGCTTACTGGTTTGAAATCTAGTAAGTCGAAAACTATTGGAGAAAAGATTGCTACAAATTTGATAGTAAAACCAGTTATTAGTACAAAATATAAACTTGGCCCTGGAAACTCAAAAAACGAGAAAAAGCGTTGAAATGGACTGACAAGTTAGCAGATGAACTTCATAAGCCTATACGAAGAAAGTTCACTCAACGCCGTGTGATTGTTAATGAAATTGATAAAATATGGTCTGCTGACTTGGTTGTATTTAGTAAATTTGCTTGGGTTGTACCCGTTCCAAATAAAACTGTTTTAGAAATTACCAAAGCGTTCAAACAGATAATCAGTACAGGAAGACAGTGTAAATTGTTGTGGGTTGATCAAGGTGTGAAATATTACAACAAGACGTTTAAGCAATTTCTTGATGATAATAATATCAAAATGTATCACACTTTTAATTTCGGAAAAGCTGTAGTAATTGAACGATTTAACAGGACATTAAAAGAAAAGATGTGGAAATAGTTTACAGCTAACAATACAAACACATAATTAGATGTGCTACAGATGATGGTTGATAAGTTTAATAATACAAAACATAGGAGTATTAAAATGACACCAACTGAAGCTAGTAATGAAAAGAATAAAGGAACGGCATATTTCAACTTGTATGGAAAAATGAGAAGTAATCAAATTAAGCCAAAGTTTAAAATAGGGGATAATGTTAGAATCAGCAAATATAAAAGAACGTTTGAGAAAGGTTATACCCCAAATTGGACTGAAGAAATATTTATTGTTGATGGAATTCAAAACACAAATCCTGTGATATACAAAATAAAAGATTTAAACAACGAAAACATTGATGGAAGCTTTTATGAATTAGAAATGATAAAAGCAAAGCAAGAAATATTCAGGATTGAAAAAGTAATACGACGTGACTACAAAAAGAAACAAGCATTGATTAAATGGAAGGGTTACAATGAAGATTTCAATAGTTGGGTTCCATTCAAGGATATTGAAAATATTAAATAAGGGTTTAAAAATAATTATATATAGTATTATTATATAATGGAACAAGAAAGGTTAGAAAAGGTTTGCAAAAAACTTAACCATTCAAAATATAAATATAAAAGAGAATTGATGAGAGGTAAGCAACTCCAAGTAGAATATGAAGAAGTTCGTGATGATTTTATGGACACCAAAAAAAGATGATTGCTGGATGAAATGGATAATTATGAACGTGAGCTGGTTAAAAACAGAGAAGAGCTTCTTGAAATGAAATAAAAAATAGCAAAGTATAGAAAATAAAATACTCCATGGTAAAAAATGATATGCAGAGCGATGATGAAGACTACTGCCCGGTTACGTCTGACTTTGCTTAATGAGTTGCAAATGTTAAGTTATTAAAATGACAAACCGGATTGAATAGTAGTATAGAAACGAGGGGTATCAGCGGAGTTTTCCAGAGCGGGGTTGCTTGAGAAACTGTTGAAATATGTTGGTGTTGATTTAGGCGTGACTTATATTTAGATCTTAGTGGTCTGAATGAGAGTTACGCCTGAGTCTCCCCTGGCATATTTCACTAGTTTTTCTCGTGCCCCGTGATGGAAAACTGCGCTGGTACCTCTCGTTTCTATACTGCTTATGAGGACTATGTTAGAGTCTACGGGCCTAGAATATAATGATATAAGGAACATGTCGGAGTCCGCGGGTCTCTAAGATAATGCTATGAGAACTATACCAGAGACGGAATATATCATTATTTCTTAGATCTCTGTCTAAACTTATTAAAGCTGGATTCCAGCGGTTCTTTTTCGGAAAATAGACTCAAATACACGAGACCGCCCGTTTTACAATGTAGTACGAGGGGTGTTCAAAAAGAAATGCAACTCGTGTTGTAACTTTGCATTAGATCCATCATTCACAACCAAACTCAATGTATACCTTCAAAGTAATCTCCTTTACACTTTACACATGTTTTTATTCTGTTTATCCACGATTTAAAGCGACTTTGGTAGTATGCAAGTGGTATACTGTTCATATACTGGAAAATAGCGGACCCCACGGTTTTCCTGGAAGTGTATTTTGTTTCAGCTAGATGAGATTTCAACCTGGGGAAGAGAAAAAAGTCACAGGGGACAAGGTCGGGCGAATAGGCTGGATGATCAAGCACTGTCACATGTCTTTCCTTTAAAAAGTGATTCACAATGTCAGCCTTGTGCGAAGAAGCATTGTTATGTAACAGGTGTACATACTTCAAACCACTCGAAGGTCGACGTTTAAGAAAATATTTCTCAAGTTTGTTCAGCAGAACATGTCTGTAGAACTTACCAGTCACAGATTTGCCCTTTGGTACTGGTATCTGGAGCGCGAGACCTTTGTGTGTAAAGAAAACCACGTACAAAACCTTCTTCACAGACTGTGTGCGTTTCTAGTCGCCCTAACACGGTTTGCCTGCTTTCTTCTTGGTTCATAATAGTGAATCCATGTCTCATCTCCTGTTATCAGACGAGAAAACGTCCGTTGAGAGTATTCAGGATATAACTTCAGTAACTTTTCGGCCTTCAACATTCTGTTGCGCTTTTGGTCTTCACTCAATAAATGGGGTATCCACCGTGCACATATCTTACTAACTTTCATAATTTTCTACAAAATAAAGTGAACTTGGGATAAACATAGGCCAGTACGTCTGGCTTACTGGCGAACAGTCAACCTTGCATCAATTCGATGCAGTTCCTTAATTTTGTCGATGTTTTGTTTGGTGGTTGCAGTTCTTGGGTGGGCGACCGCTCTTCTTGTTGTCTTTAAGATGCTCCTGGCCGGCTCTAAATCGTTTAATCCAGCGTGTGACAGTGCTATATGACATTTCATCCTTTCCTATCACATATTTCATTATAAATGTATTTTGCACATAGTCAAAGTTTTTTTCTACCTTTAATCTAAGCGCGTATTTCCGTTACATTAACAGTACGTTTTCCTACCATACTTTTGGTTTAGTGTATCGACTGCATGTACTTTGCGACGCTATAACTTTCAACCGATTGAATGAAAACTATTGACATATACACTTCTCAAAACTGCTAACTACACCGCTCACGTTTTGGGTTATATATATCGATGGGTTGAATGTTTTTCAATAAAATAAAAAGGAAATACCAATTCAATCATTTTTACATCATTTCATTTTATTTTTTTCATGGGCAATGCTAGAACTAAACCACAATAAGCAATTACAAACGACCCATGTAAACACTAAAGTCACACTTTTATGAACAAGAAATGAAAAGTGTGACTTTAGTGTTTACATGGGTCGTTTGTAATTGCTTATTGTGGTTTAGTTCTAGCATTGCCCATGAAAAAAATAAAATGAAATGATGTAAAAATGATTGAATTGGTATTTCCTTTTTATTTTATTGAAAAACATTCAACCCATCGATATATATAACCCAAAACGTAGCGGTGTAGTTAGCAGTTTTGAGAAGTGTACATAAAGGCTTCAGTGATACACATGTAAAATTTGACATGCGGGAATCCCGTGGATGGCAAGATATACGTGCAGTTGCATTTCTTTTCGAACACGTATCTACTATAGAATTTGCAGCAACTATGCAGTTCTGCAGGTAAGACGGTTCTATTCCCATTCTCCATATTTTATCTTGATGTAAATGGAGAAGGAGCCGGACACTTTCATTCCTGTTAGACGTCATATAACCTTTCATGTGCGCCTTAAACCCAATTCAATCAGTGCATGTTTACGACTTACGGCTGATGCGGATTCAGGATTTGAGATGGAGGTGTAATTTTCCACTATTTCAGAGTACATCATGAACAATGACATTGCCCTGTAACTTCTTTTTTGTATACATAAATTGAGTTAAGTATATGCTATTGATGTTTTGGCGCGTAGCTGATGTTAAGATAATCGGTCACTTTAGGCACCGCGGCTGTGACATGAGTTTTGGAATGTCAAGCAATGGCTCTGTCGAGAACCTGGCTATAACACCAAGAATATATAAACATGTTACCTGTATTTATTAGTCCCATACCGGTTTAAACCGGAGTGTGCTATAGGTCTACCCCTGTCTGTCTATCCGTCCGTACATTCGGATCCAATAATCTGTGAGTAATAATTAATTGTTCCCCTGAGATATAATTAACACGGTGGCGAAATGACGTGACTTTTTGATCGGGTTCTCTGCAGAAAAATGTTAAAAAAGCGCTCGATTCAGGTTTTTGCTTCATAAGTTCATTGAATTGTCTTCACCAAAAGCGCATATACCTGTACAAACTGAGGTCTTCTCTCCTCCGAAAACGGTAAAACGGTAAAAAAAATATATTCCTCCAGTACTTTCTAAGATTAGCCTTCCCAAAATGTACACGGTCATAGATTTCTTTAAAAATCCGACACTTCCAAAGGGCTAAACTCCGGAAGTACTGACTTTGGAAGGGTACTTGTCATTTAGTGGAGTACAATTCGTTAAATATAAAGAAAGTTATGAATCTGAATCAAGCGTGCTGTTACATTTCACTATTAACAAGAGTCTCCATTGGACACAAAATACGCCCGTTCTGCCGGCGAATATATTTGTGCTTAGGTTTGCTAACATGCCCTAGAAGGAGAAGTAATTAATGACAGATCTTTTGTTTTTGTAAAGAACTATTAACGCACTAGTTTTACCAAATGTCCTGATATATGATAATATATTAAAATAAATGTTTAAAACAAGTGTATATGCATGAAGTAACTGTAGAATTACCAGCGAATTGATGCTTTGCATCATTTTTTTCTTGTTTGTAACTGTGATAAATGATTGTACGTGTAAGTGCCGTGACATAATACGAACTCCGTTTTTACCAGGGCGATTGGACTGGTTTTCGAACTTGACCAAGTTTCGTCAAGATTGAAAAACATATAAACAAATATTGAAGTTATTTATCGGACATCATCAAAATTGTCAAAATTTTCAATATTTAAACGTTATTAGACGGACGATCAGGATGTTTTCCGAACTTGACCTAGATATTATGCCCATAAACATTATTCCAAAGTGTCATAAAGATTGAACAACAAATACTTAAGTTATTGAGCGGACATCGTTAAAATTGTCAATTTTCAATAATTAAAGGGCCACAACTCCATTGTTACTTGGGCGATTTTCAATAAAGGGCCATAACTCCGTTGTTACCGGGGCGATTGGGCTGGTTTTCGAATTTGACCGAGATATTATGCCCATAATCTAGTATGCCCATACACATTATTTCCAAGTTTCATAAGGATTGGATAAATGTTGTTCGACTTAGAGGGCGGACAATGAAAAGTTTTCAATTTTCAATAATTAAAGGGCCATAACTCCGTTGTTACTTGGATGGCTGGGCTGGTTTTCGAACTTAACCGAGATATTATACCCATAAACATTATTTTCAAGTTTCATAATGATTGGATAATATTTGTTTGAGTTAGAGAGCGGACATCGCAAAACTTAACGGACAGACGGACGGACAACGCCACGACATAATACGTCCCGTCTTAGGACGGACGTATAGAAAAGTAAGTTGGTTTCGCCACCGTGATTAAACAGGAAGGGTATAGACTGGCGATTTTTTCTCTCTACCTCCATCACAGAAAATTGACCGTCATATAAAACATTACATGTGTTGAAAATGACCTAAAGCACCATAACAAAAAATAACTTTTTAGATATCTGTGTGCCAGTGTGTGTGGTATTACAGATATTTGAAGTAATTTCAAATCAAGATCAGCCTCTGAGAGGATAACTTTCTGTACTCCCTCGAGGAGCAAGTAGAGAAATTACTACTTTAATTATCTCGCTTTATGAACAAATACATACACTGCCAGTCTGTTGGTTTAGTTAATAATCTCATAGTTATTTATGATAAAGCTTAAATAATATATTGAATAAAAAAAATCGACAGTCTACACTCTTCCAGTTTAATCACGGTGGCGAACCCAATTGACTTTATTATACGTCCGTCCTAAGACGGGACGTATTATGTCGTGGCGTTGTCCGTCCGTCTGTCCGTTAAGTTTTGCGATATCCGCTCTCTAACTCGAACAAATATTAAAAACTGAGTTGTGACACTTCAACTGATGTCTGTTCGAAAAATTACCAGTATACGGTTATAATGGCTTGCAACTTAAAATTAAAACATAAGTAAACTAACAGTGAATGTATCGTTGTAGCCAACATACTACCAACTGAAGAAATACCATGATAAAATAAACGAATGCAAAATTCAGATCGGCCGAAAATTCAATTTCAAATTCGATTCTGTTTTATTGGCAAGATCAATGAAACATCAAGAGCAACAATTATTACATTCCTGTGAAGTTTCATGAAAATCTCTCATGTAGTTTCAGACGAGTAGTCGCCTATATAACTCTATGTAAACAAAGATGGCCGCTGGAGGCCATGTTTGACATCGAATCAAAATGAATCTTTGCAAGGACCAAATACATGTCGCACCAGTCATTTTGGTAAAGGTAATCCAATTCAATATCACTTACAGTTTTTGAGAAGTAGCACAAAGTCGCATTTTTAAATTCTATTTTTAGCAATTTCCTACCGACTGAACATTTTACTAAGATCAACTCGACATCAAGAGAAACATTCCTGTCAAGTACCACGAAATTCCATCAAGTAGTTTCAGAGTAGTCGCCATATGTTTTTCCTATATAACGCTATGTAAATGTAAACAAAGTTGGCGAATTTTGGTAAAGAACAACTACATGTTGTGTCAGTCATTTTGATAAAGGATCCAAATCAATATCACTTAAGTTTTTGAGAAGTTGTCGCCACAAATTCGCAATTTTAAAATCTGTTTTTAGCCGTGGCGGCCATCACGATTTTTTGGTAGGATCAACGAGACATCAAGAGCAACATTCCTCTGAAGTTTCATGAACATCTGTCGATAGTCGCCACAAAAAAAAGTTTACGGACAGACGGACGACGCACCACGGCATAAGCTCTGCTGATCTTTGATCAGTCGAGTTAATAAAGAAGAATTAAAATAGATAATAATAAATTTGAACCCACGACCCCCGGTTCCTAATATTGCCATATCCTAATATTGATATTTAAGAAAATCGAGGGCCATAACTCTGGTGTAACTGGTCGGATCAGGCTGAGAGCGCGGCGTATTTGTAACAGGAGGCCCCGGGCTCAATCCTCCGTGGTGCCACTGAGTTTCGTCGGTGTGTTCTTGGGCAAGACACTTTCCCCTAGCCTCGTCCGTCGGATGGGGACGTAATCTCGGCGGTCCCGTGTATCTGTCTATCCTCCGAGCCTGTTAAAGAACCATTGGAATCTATTCGAAATTAAGAGTCTGGGGCGGTTCGAAATAACGTACATTAAACGTTAAACAACATTCCATGTAATACATGCATAATGTATGTTTCAATGTATGCATTTAGGCAAGTTACATGCATATTTGTTTAGCTATCCTTATTTACATTATAACATGAAATCTAAACTGATTGTAGCATCTATTATTGATTTAGAATGTATACAATAATCAGAAAGTGTATTATTTAATTGTACACGCTTTAATTAAAGGCTGAGCTGCCAAAACAACGTTTTCTTTTACAAATCTATGAAATAAAAACAACGTTTTAGCAGCAAATCAACTTTACTCATACATACCAGATGCTTTTTCTTTTACGTATCTAGGTTTAAAGGTCAAGCTCGAACTCCTCCTACTTGTCATTCAAATTAATTCGACCAATTAAATGGACTAACGAGATAAATTGTATGTGCGTATTGTAACAAGGAAGGAAATAAAGTTCACTAGTTGTTTATTCAGACAGTACGAAATACTGATTCCCGTTGTGTCGATATTTTGCTGTAGGAGTTAAGCTGTTAAACCATCGTAGGTTTTAGGATACGTTTTAAATACAAAATCACGAGATTTTGGAAGGCCATTTTAAGAAACTGTAATATTTGTAAATACCTGGCTTAACTTTGCTTTTTTGTGTTATTTCTGCTTTGGTTGATAGGAACAGAAGATAAATAGACCACTGCATTAATAGTAACTGAATTCAATATGAAATTTACGTTTCTTTTCAACGGAATTATTGCGAGTCTGTTTGTTTTTCAGCAGACACAGCGTTCTGATCAGGCGGGGTTTACTGGAATCGCCAGCCTGAACTTGTGGGATATCTCAGAGTTTGGCATTTCAATGGCTAAACTGATTCGTAGTGGAAATTCATCAGATAAAGACGAAATTATCTTGGCGACGGAATCGATGATAAACTCAGCAAAGATTGAAATTTTGTCCGAGATACATTTTCATTCCCAGATCGTCGAAGTTGATGAGGCTGTCAAAAGATTTGATCATTCACTTTACCAACTAAGGCAGATGCTTGATGCCACAGACGCGACTACGAGGACAGGATTAGAAGAAGTGTTTAAACAACACTACATATCGCATGAAATAGACACTAATCTTCACAACTTATCAACGCTGTTAACATACAAAACACCCGTCGTTGGGGCAGCTGATTTACTGACTCTCCTCAAAGCGAAGCTCAACTGTAATGTAACTGCCATGAACAAGTTCAACGATTTTTACTTAGAGCTAGTAGCGGAAGGGCTTACGTTGAAAACCGTTTACTACAAACTTTTAACAACACTCGACGAGAATATATTTTTTAAGGAATGGGAACAGAAAAAAATGGCGATGCTGGACACATTTGAATCTGCAGGTGAAGATTGCTACAAAAACTACATGAATTTGTATCAAGTATGCAGCGGAGGAATGCGACTGCACAGTATTTCGAGACAGGACAATTTGGCTGGGAGTATTTGCTGCCTGTGTAGTTTTGTGTATTTTTATTATAACTATTTCATATCCTTGCTGTACATAGCATGAGCAGATACAGCGGTTGGGGCATAAAATCTGAGAAGTCATAAAAAATCATGCCAATTTTTCAAAATCTGATGATAAACCAAGAAGATATAATCATTTGAATGTTCTTTTGAAACGGATATGGAAGCCGTCATTTTGAGAACTACGACACCACAGTTCTAATTACTATATATACATGGAATATTTATAAATATGATAATTTACTGATTTATAGAGAGAAAATCAAAGCAAAGGTATGAAAGATAAATATAGTCATGCGTTATAATGCATTATATGGGCAGTAACGGATTTTTCATTTATTTCAAACGATTGTCTTTGCTTTAAATGGTATTTACTATTATTTATTCCATATATGGTAATTTAGAACTATGAACAACATTCAAATGGTCATATCTTCTTTGTTTAATTCATGATTTTGATAATTTTTACACCTTTTACAAAGTTATTCAGATTTTTCAATAATAAATATTATTTGGCTGTGTGACAACATTCCCTTTAACTTTTAAAAAATGTTGCGCTCACAATTTTAAATTCTTTATCCGCCTCTGAATATACATGCTAAATTGTATGTATGTAATATTCTGCAGTGCTCGAAAACGAGCGTACTTGTCTGTAGTACACAAACAAACTAGTTGTTTCGTTTACTACATTCTACTAGAGGAATGCTGGGAATGGTATATTGTTGGTAGAACTTGTTACTCGACCAAATTGTCATTATACTATTTCTATGAAATATATGTTGATATTACCCTGTATGTAAAAGATTGGCTATACAATATGTTTAAATCAAATCAAATCAAATCACAGAAGGAATCACATAATCTAATATAAACATGTATCTTACTTGTTGTAGGAAATGGCAGCGACCTAATTGAATTATGGATGTCACACCAATACGGACCTGATGTTTTTCAGTTTCAGATAAAGTGTGCATATGCACTAAAATAGGTTAAATAATGAAATGTTTGATCTCGAAAACCAGGCGACTTCTCTATGATTTGTTTCTAGTACATAAATCATTAGTATTAATTCATATGAAACTATAATGTTCTAATACATTTTTGTTTTGCGATCAATGATATGCAACATGATAGAATATAAGTGAAAATGGAGTTGGTAGAAACAAACTGAGAATGTATATATTGTTTAAATCATTTGAATATATTGTTAAACCTTTTTGTACACTTATACTACCCTTAAAGCATAGGTCTGCATTTGCCAAACAAATTGGGTTGCAACCGAAAGAATCGAAACCGGTGGATATGAAAATCTGATAGAAAGTCAAGGCTTTTGTAATTTTTGTGTATAGGAGAGTGTAGCATGTGTAGTAACATCAGAAAGGTATTGGTATAGAAAGATTTATGTACGGATTTTATAATTTTAAACGATGTGGATAAAATGTATTAAATGTTTTCCAATAAGGATATAATTCGATTATGTACCAAACGCATGTTGTTCAGTTAACAATACAGTGTATACGATATACCTACTATGTTTAGCGATGTAATGTTATTATTTTACAATAATGTTGCAGTAATCTTCTCTACATATTTGCGGTGAAAGCAAAAACAACCACATTAACTGCTAAAGTATTAGTTGTTACCTTATACGTATGAATACGTTTCTGTTTATTATGTTAGTTGTTGGCATACTTTTTTACATATATTTCACTGTCGCTGTCAATTTTATATGTATTTGTTGTATCATCACGGGTCTTATGACGCATTAGTATTATCTGAATAAAGTATTGTTGTACACCTTTTTTGTTTCCTATGGTATTTCATTCTAATATTTATTTAATATCTTAATCCGGCGACTATGTTTAATTGGTTGATATCGGATCCGATTCGATGTTATAATTGATCTTTCTTTTTAGACACAGACAGGTATTTTTTATTGATTTAAACTTTACAAGTTTATCATCATATACAATATGCAAACATTTATACGTGACAGAATAAACAAAACAAACAAACAACAAAAACATAATTTTGCACACTAGTTTCAAATAAATTGTATTATTGAATAATTTGAAATATTAAATAATTGAATAAAAATGTGGAAATGACACTGAACTTTAACTTACGCAAATTAAATTAAATATTAAATTAAAAAAAAACAAAAAAACAATTTTGTTCTCATTATCACAAAAGCAGTAACATAAATAATTAATTGATAATAGTTTTCATTCGAGGATAAACCTAGTTTTGATAAAACAAAAAAACATTACGAGAATCAAATGCTTCTTTTATAAACCAAGATAAATTAAACAACTCTTTCTTATTACTTGTTTTCATTAGCTCTATGAATTTTAAAACACTTGGACGTTTATAATAGTACTTTTTAATGTATTTTCTTCTTATATTAACATATACAGGACAAATCAAAACAAAATGGTATTTATCTTCAATGTCATTAGAATTACAAATGGTACAATAACGTTGGTTTCTTTCTAATCTGTTCTGTGCGTAGCGCCCAGTTTCAATTCGCAGTGAATGCGACGATAGTCTTAGTTTTGATAAAACAATTCGCAACTTATATGGCAAAATATCGAGATATGGTTCATATTCAAAATTGCCTTTAAAATGTAAATACATTGACAAAACTCTATTATTTACAACATCGCTGTTCCACTTTTGAACAAAACAATCGACTAAACGCTGTTTAAAAACAGTATGAAATGTTTTCAAAGGAACACCATTTGGATTATTCCAAACATAGACAAAACCATACTCGTTTAGAAGCTTTTTAATATTCCCAGCCCAACTATTACGCCAATTTTCTATGTTATTGACGGAATTATTGTAAATACTAGAAATTATAATATTGTCAGAGTTAACTGTTTTGCACCAATATTTAACGATTCTAACATAGCGCAATATATACAATGGATACCGCCCAAGTTCCCCGTAAATACCCGCATTGCTAGTAGAAGTCTTAACATTTAAAATATATTTACAAAATTTTAAGTGAATCCTTTCAATTTCTTTCGACTTAGAAAACCCCCAGGCTTCGCAACCATAATTCAGAATGGATCCAACAAAGGAGTCGAATAATTGACACATTGTCTTCGGTTTAAAATTAAACTTCTTAGTATTAGCAATTAATATATGTAAAGCCTCTAAACCCTTCCCTGTTAAACTTACTTGATTTAAAACAAATGTTCCGGTATAATTAAAAATAACTCCCAGATAATTAAAATCGTTAACTATTTCTAAGATGTTGTCATTATATGTCCATGACTCATTTTGTCTTAATTGGCCCCTTTTCCTAAAAACCATAATTTTGGTTTTGACGGAATTTACTTCTAATCCCCATTTATTACAATAAGCTAGTAATAAATCTAAATTTTGCTGCAAATCATCAGGTGATTTTCCTACTAAAACCATATCATCTGCAAACAGTAGAAGAATAAGAGTAATATCGTCGATAGTAAGACCTGAACTAATATCATTTTGTAAATATAACTCTAAATCTTCAACGAAAAGGGAGAAAATTATCGGGGAAAACATTTTAGAAAATTGTGCATTGATAGCGCTTCCAAGGAACTTTAAAGGGTAATATGTTTATGGTTTCATTTAATTGTTGTATTTTCTCTACACTTTTAGATGATTTGATTCTGCTTCTGAGAGAGTCAGGCTGGCGAGATTAAAAATGGTTGCCTGTGTTGTGATATAACTTGTAACTACATGTATACATATATTTTTTACATATCTACTATAGGATATAATGCATGTAAAATCATAATTTAGAAATCCAAGTATATGACTTCTATCGATTATTTAGTGATGGGATTGCCCTATCTAAAATAACCGTTATTGAAATATCAAAGAAGCATACGTGATTGGTCCTTTTTGGGTATTGTTTTAGTTATTTGTGAGTCAGATGACACGGCAATAGATTGCAATAGGACCAACCATCTAAAGTTAAATTTATCATATCATTTTATTGTTGTGGCATATTGCTTTGCAAATGCTGGTCTGTCTGTCGGTCGGTCCATCCCGAAATATTCTTGTCTTTGCGAGAACTCAAGAACGGCTGGCACTATAAACTCGAAACTTGGCAGGATATGTTTGTATCATGGTCTAATTGTACACCTCCCCTTTTGGGCAGATTTGCATAAGAAATGTGGTTGCCAGGGTAACAAAAGATGTAAAAAAAAATGTCGTTCGGTCGGTCCATCCGAAATCTTCTTGTCTTTGCGATAACTCAAGAACGACTTGCACTACAAACTCGAAACTTGGAAGGAATGTTTGTGTCAGGGTCTAGTTGTGCACCTCCCCTTTTGGATAGATTCGAACGAGCAATGTGGTTGCCAAGGTAACAAAACTTGTAAAATAAACACTAAAAATGGCCTGTCTTCGCGATAACTCAAGAAAAGCTTGAATTACAAACTTGAAACTTAGCAGGAAAGTTTGTCTCATGTTCATTTTGCGCACCACCCCTTTTGGGGAGATTCGCATGAGAATTGTGGTTGCCATGGTAAATAAACTTGTAAAAAAAGGACAGTTTGAACTACAAACCCGAAAGTGAAAGAAAACAACTGGCACTCAAAACTTGGCAGTAATGTTTGTGTCATGGTTGTTGAAGGGGGGCATATCTATTTTACAAACATCTCTTGTTCTTTTAGAATGGCATAGTTAAAATTAGGCACTGTAGATCCGGTATTATTCGCGAGGGTTTTATTTTCGCCAATAATCGCGAATCCACTGTCTCGCGAATGTAAGAACTCGCGGATAATAAACTCGAACGAGTATCCGAAAGCTCAACAATCCGAAATTAAGGAAAATGAAATTATCATGTTTTATTGTATATACCCTTGTACTATGAAGCTACTTTAAAACACTATAAAACTCTAGATAACTCAAACTACAGCAATTAATACGAGTTGTGAAAGCTGCGTCAAGTGTTTTCTTTCTTTTGAAAATCTTTTGTGACAAGATTGTTTTGGAGATATTTGATGCTTAAATTAGCATCGTAGCAAACATGCTGTATTTAAGTTAGAGGTGTAAAATCATGGCTCTTATTATAGCATGTTAGTAAGAATTATCAGTAGGACCCCGTACCGAACCCCATACGCACTTTCCGTGGTGGTTGCTGACGACATCACGCAAAGCCTGCATAAACAACCGCCATATTTCAATAGAACAACCTTAAATTCCACACATGAATGCATAAAACTCACCAAAGAAAAGAATGACACGCTAATATATTCGTGTTTCATAAGTCACTGCTAATTTCAGAATTTGTAATTGTTTACGTTCGAATTAATCCCGTCTCGTGTGACGTCTAGTTCCGTATTTGAGAACTCAACCCTGCCCTACTCACACACCTGACACTTTCCGGTTAATATTTTAGAGTACATCATGAACAATTACATTGCCCTTTAACTACTTTTTTGTGAACATAAATTGAGTTAAGTATATGCTATTGGTGTTTTGGCGCGTAGATGATGTTAAGATAATCGTTAGGCACCGCGGCTGTGACATGTGTTTTTGGAACGTCAAGCAATGGCTCTGTCGAGAACCTGGCTATAACACCAAGAATATATAAACATGTTACCTGTATTTTATTAGTCCCATACCGGTTTAAGGGTGTATAGGTCTACCCCTGTCTGTCTATCCGTCCGTACATACGGATCCAATAATCTGTGAGGAAAAAATACTTGTTCCCCTGAGGTATAATAAACACAGAGGCGAAACCACGTGACTTTTTGATCGGGTTCTCGAGAAAAAACTTTTTAAAATGCGCTCGATTCAGGTTTTTGCTTCATAACTTCATTGAATTGTCTTCACCTCAAGCGCATATACCTGTACAAACTGAGGTCTTCTCTCCTCCGAAAACGGTAAAACGGTAAAAATAGTATTCCTCCAGTACATTCTAAGATTAGCCTTCCCAAAATGTACACGGTCACAGATTTCTTTAAAAATCCGACACTATCAAGGATAAACTTCGGAAGTACTGGATGCATCGAATTATTCTTTGCGGCGGAGGAGGAGGGGTACATGTCTTTTAGTGGAGTACAATTCGTTAAATATAAAGAAAGTTATGAATCTGAATCAAGCGTGCTGTTACATTTCACGATTAACAAGAGTCTCCATTGGACACAAAATACGCCTATTCTGCCGGCGAATATATTTGTGCTTAGGTTTGCTAACATGCCCTAGAAGGAGAAGTAATTAATGACAGATCTTTTGTTTTTGTAAAGAACTATTAACGCACTAGTTTTACCAAATATCCTGATCTATGGTCATATATTAAAATAAATGTTTTAAAAAGTGTATATGCATGAAATAACTGTTGAATTACCGGGAATTGATGCTTTGCATCATTTTTTTCTTGTTTCTAACTGTGATAAATGATTGTACGTGTTAGTGCCGCGACATAATACGAACTCCGTTGTTACCGGGGCGATTGGACTTGTTTTCGAACTTGACAAAGTTTCATCAAGATTGAAAAACAGATAAACAAATATTCAAGGTATTTAGCGGACATCATCATAATTGTAAATTTTCAATAATTAAATGGTCATCAGGGGCGTAGCCAGAGCCTTTTGGAGAATACGCCCTGAGTGAGGGTGCGGGAGGGGATGTCCTCCTCCTGCTGATGGGAGTCCTGTGGGCGTCCCCCGGGAAAATTTTGAAATTTGAGTGTTATTTCGGAGGTTTGTGGCTTCATTTCAGCGAGATTTTGGAGGCTTTTGCCTCCATTCATTGTGTTTTTAAAAATAGTACCTTACCCCCTACCACCCTTCAATTTTTATTGCAGATTTAAAAGAACAAGCACTTTTATTTTTTCACATTCGATTTTTTAGAGTACGCCCGGGCGTACAGGAGTATGCCTGGCTACGGCCCTGGTCATAACTGCGCTGTTACAGGGACGATCAGGATGGTTTCCGAACTTGACATAGATATTATGCCCATAAACATTATTCCAAAGTTTCATAAAATTGAACAACAAATACTCAAGTTATTGAGCGGACATCGTTAATGTTGTCAATTCTCGATAATTAAAGGGCCACAACTCCGCTGTTACCGTGGCGATTTTCAATAAAGGGCCATAACTCCGTTGTATCCGGGGAGATTGGGCGGGTTTTCGAACTTGACCGAAATATTATGCCAATAAACTAGTATGCCCATAAACATTCTTTCCAAGTTTCATAAGGATTGGATAATAGTTGTTTGACTTAGAAGGCGGACATCGAGAAGTTGTCATTTTTCAATAATTAAAGGGCCACAACTCTGTTGTTACTGGGACGATTGGGCTGGTTTTCAAACTTGACCGAGATATTATGCCCATAAAAATTATTTTCAAGTTTCATAATGATTGGATAATATTTATTCGAGATAGAGAGCGGACATCGCAAAACTTAACGGGCAGACGGACGGACAACGCCACGACATAATACGTCCCGTCTTAGAACGGACGTATAAAAAGTCAATTGGTTTCGCCACCGTGATTAAACTGGAAGGGTGTAGTCTGTCGATTTTTTCTCTCTACCTCCACCACAGAAAATCGACCGTCATATAAAACATTACATCTGTTGAAAATGACCTAATGCACCATACCAAAAATTTACTTTTTAGATATCTGTGTGCCAGTGTGTGGTATTACAGATTAAACTAATTTCAAATCAAGATCAGTCTCTGAGAGGATAACTTTCTGTACTTTACTTTAAAGATATCTGTGTGCCAGTGTGTGGTATTCCAGATTAAAGTAATTTCAAATCAAGATCAGCCTCTGAGAGGATAACTTTATGTACTCCCTCGAGGAGCAAGTAGAGAAATTACTACTTTAATTATCTCGCTTTATGAACAAATACATACACTGCAAGTCTGTTGTTTTAGTTAATAATCTCATAGTTGTTTATGATAAAGCTTAAATCATATATTGAATAAAAAAAAATCGACAGTCTACACTCTTCCAGTTTAATCACGGTGGCGAAACCAATTGACTTTTGTATACGTCCATCCTAAGACGTGACGTATTATGTCGTGGAGTTGTCCGTCTGTCCGTTCAGTTTTGCGACGTCCGCTCTCTAACTCGAAAACATATTAATCAAAGTACCGAAGGTACTGAGAGCATGGTGAACTATGATTTGTGCATCCATGTAATGGAAGGTTTCTTTCCAATCACGCATGACATGGATTGACTGAAAATGTGTCAGCTCTTCTTAATAGTAATACATCATTGCATGTAATAAAACATCAATGCATTGCTTAATGTATCTGGAAGTAAGTCGATTAAAACAAGATAAGGTAAGGTATATACAGGAATAAAGAAGGGAACCAAAATAATGATTGGTTATAATGAAAATTAATCTCCAAAACGCTTCATCATATCTGAACAATATCTTCACAGGTGTTAAAGTGTGTCAAAAAACATCACCTGTCACCACCTGTCAAAATCTGAGTCATTAGAAATGAATATAGCGTCAAAAAGGTCAAGACAGCTAATTTTGTCAATTCAGGGAGAGGTAATTCATAGACCCTTTGACCAACATAGCTGAATTAAATTAGGAAACAACCTTGCATTTATATCGACCTACTATGCAAATGTGATTAAAATCAAATGAACACGAGTGTAGTCTGAAAGACAGCCATATGCCCCGCTGCACAAAGATTTATAATATACAAATTTAAACATGGAATGTCACTGCAAAGCGACAAATTCTCCCTGAAGTTTCCTTGTTCTAAAAAGTGTGACCTTCAACTATAAGAACAATATTTTACACACAACTTGTAGTAGAGACATACAGACTACACATATACAACAAACAACATAAATCTTTGTGCTCATTTGATTTTAATCTCACAACTCGGAGTATCCCTGGTCTCGGGATACCGTTGTTATTTATTCTTACAACTCGGAATACCACTGTTCTCGGGATACCGTTGTAGTTCACTCACACTGACTCGGAGTACCACTGTTCTCGGGATACCGTTGTGATTTAACTCACAACTAGGAGTGAACATGATGTTCATACACAATTATTTCGTTGTTATATTTTTCAACCATGTATGTGAACATGATGTGAAGGCTCGGGCCTTTGGCCTAATAGGTAGCTACGCTACTGAGAATTTCACGATTCATATCCCTAATTGTAATTTTTACGTGGATTTTTTTTAACTCGACAAATCGTTTGTTGACAATAATCACCAAAGTCACGGTAAATTCCGTTTACTACCATAGGCCTAAACAAGAAAGTATTTTGTTTCCTGTCACCCAACCGAATCGCCGTTTTTACCCCCGATACAACAACCTTTTATCCCTTCATTTGTGTGTTGCTTTGTTTTGTTTTAGACATATTTGTGTTTTGGCCTTAACAGAATATAATTCAATCAGTTTTGCATGTAATTTGAAAATTGTAATAAAAGGTAACACTTTTGTGTTTAGATCTACTCTTGTTTGTGTAATGTATATCTCTCAATGCTACAGTCATACGTTCGAGTCCCGCTTGTCCCACGTTTGCACATTGAAGAATCTTTGACAGCTACTCACTAACGCGCGGCAGGACTGTGGTTCTACGAGTTTGTTTCAAAACAGATGAGGTCTACCTCTACCAAATTGACGCATATATAAAAGTCGTAAACATCTTTAATAAAAAAAACACACTCTCCACACACACACACACATACACATACACACACGTTGCTTTCCGACTTAAGTCTTAAAGGGAGTACATCGGGCTTTTTATGGAGGTCTAGGTGTCCGATTTAAAATTGACAAATATTAATATTTTTTTATTCTACATGACGAAAACATAATGTGCCTACAAAATCTTTTATTTGCAAAGAAATTCATTCTGCACAGTAATACGTGCTATCCTAGGTGATGCACCAGGGTTAATTTCAGCATATTACGTGCGATTCCACCCTCTGAAACTGTAGACATCAACAAAATGGTTCTAGCTTCACATTTTGATTGATAGTGTTTTATATCGTGAACTGGAAGAATTTTATAATTTAAGAGTGTATACAATAATCAGAAAGTGTATTATTTAATTGTACACGCTTTAATTAAAGGCTGAGCTGCCAAAACAACGTTTTCTTTTACAAATCTATGAAATAAAAACAACGTATGTTTTAGAAGCAAATCAACTTTACTCATACATACCAGATGCTTGTTTTTTACTTATCTAAGTTTAAAGGTCAATCTCGAGCTCCTCCTACTTGTCATTCAAATTAATTCGACCAATTAAAGGGACTAAAAAGATAAATTGTATGTGCGTATTGTAACAGGGAAGGAAACATGTTCACTAGTTGTTTATTCAGACAGTGCGAAGTACTGATTCCCGTTGTGTCGATATTTTTCTGTAGGAGTTAAGCTGTTAAACCATCGGTGGTTTTAGGATACGTTTTAAATACAAAATCACGAGATTTTGGAAGGCCATTTTCAGAAACTGTAATATTTATAAATACCTGGCTTAACTTTGCTTTTTTGTGTTATTTCTGCTTTGGTTGATAGGAACAGAAGATAATAGACCACTGCATTAATAGTAACTGAATTCAATATGAAATCTACGTTTCTTTTCAACGGAATTATTGCGAGTCTGTTTGTTTTTCAGCAGATACAGCGTTCTGATCAGGCGGGGTTTACTGGAATCGCCAGCCTGAACTTGTGGGATATCTTACAGTTTGGCATTTCGATGGCTGAACTGATTCGTAGTGGGACTTCGTCAGATAAAGACGAAATTATCTTGGCGACGGAATCGATGATAAACTCAGCTAAGACTGAAATTTTAACTGAGATAAATTTTCAGTCCCAGATCGACGAAATTGATCAAGCTGTCAAAGGATTTGATCATTCACTTTCCCAACTAAAACAGATGCTTGATGCCACAGACGCGACTACGAGGACAGGATTAGAAGAAGTGTTTAAACAACACTACGTTTCGAATGAAATAGACACTAATCTTCACAACTTACCAACGCTGTTAACATACAAAACAGAAGTCGTTGGGTCAGATGATTTACTGACTCGCCTCAAAGCGAAGCTCAGCTGTAATGTTACTGCCATAAACAAGTTCAAAGATTTTTACTTAGAGCTAGTAGCGAAAGGGCTTACGTTGAAAACCGTTTACTACAAACTTTTAACAGCACTCGACGAGAATATAATTTTTAAGGAATGGGAAGAGAAAAAAATGGCGATACTGGACACATTTGAATCTGCAGGTGAAGATTGCTACAAAAAAGAGTTAGAACGATACAACAATTTGTATCAAAAACACAACGGAGGAATGCGACTGCACAGTATTTCGAGACAGGACAATTTGGCTTGGAGTATTTGCTGCCTGTGTAGTTTTGTGTATCTTTATTATATCTATTACATATCCTTGCTGTACATAGCATGAGCAGATACAGCGGTTGGGGCATAAAATCTGAGAAGTCATACAAAATCATGCCAATTTTTCAAAATCTGATGATAAACCAAGAAGATATAATCATTTGAATGCTCTTTTGAAGCCGTCATTTTGAGAGAACTATGGCCAGTAACGGATTTTGCATTTATTTCCAGCGATTGTCTTTGCTTAAATGGTATTTACTATTATTTATTTGATATATGGTAATTTAGAACAACATTCAAATGGTCATATCTTCTTTGTTTAATTTTTGATTTTGATAATTGTACACCTTTAACAAGTTTTTTTCAGATTTTTCAATAATAAAGATTGTTTGACTGTATCACAACATTCCATTTAACTTTTAAAAAATGTTGCACTCACAATTTTAAATCCTTTATGCGCCTCTGAATATAATTGTATATGCTAAATTATATGTATGTAATATTCTACAGTGCTCGAAAACGATTGTACTTGTCTGTAGTACACAAACAAACTAGTTGTTTCGTTTACTACATTCTGCTAGAGAAATGCTGGTAATGGTATATTGTTGGTAGAACTTGTTACTCGACCTATATGTTGATATTACTCTGTATGTAAAAGATTGGCTATAAAATATGTTTAAATCAAATCAAATCAAATCACAGAAGGAATCACATAACATAATATAAACATGTATCTTACTTGCTGCAGGAAATGGGAGCGACCAAATTGAATTATGGATGTCACACCAATACGTTCCTGATGTGTTTCAGGTTCATATAAAGTTTGCATATGCACTAAAATAGGTTAAATAATGCAATTTTTGATCTTGAAAACTCGGCGATTTCTCTATGATTTGTTTCTAGTACATAAATCATTAGTATTAATTCATATGATGCTATAATGTTCTAATACATTTTTGTTTTGCGATCGAAGTGATATGCAACAGGATAGAATATAAGTGTAAATGGAGTTGGTAGAAACAAACTGAGAATGTATATATTGTTTAAATCATTTGAATATATTGATAAACCTTATTGTACACTACCCTTAAAGCATAGGTCTGCATTTGCCAAAAAAGTTGGGTTGCACCCTAAAGAATCGAAACCGGTGGATATAAAAATCTGATAGAAAGTCAACGCTTTTGTAATGTTTGTGTATATGAGAGTGTAGCATGTGTAGTAACATCAGAAAGGTATTGGTATAGAAAGCAATCGCTTTATGTACAGATTTTATATTTTTAAACGATGTGGATAAAATGGATTAAATGTTTTCCAATAAGGATATAATTCGATTATGTACTAAAAGCATGTTGTTTAGTTAGCACTACAGGGTAGAGGATATACCTACTATGTTTAGCGATTTAATGTTATTATTTTACAATAATGTTGCAGTAATCTTCTCTGCATATTTGCGGTGAAAGCAAAAACAACAACATTAACTGCTAAAGTATTATTTGTTACCTTATACATATGAATAAGTTTCTCTTCATTATGTTAGTTGTTGGCATACTTTTGTACATACGAGACTATCGCTGTCAATTTTATATGTATTTGTTGTATCATCACGGGTCTTATGACCCATTAGTATTATCTGAATAAAGTAGTGTTGTACACCTTTTTTGTTTCCTATGGTATTTCATTTTAATATTTATTTAATATCTCAATCCGGCGACTATGTTTAATTAGTTGATATCGGATCTGATTCGATGTAATAATTGATCTTTCTTTTTAGCAAATTGTGAATTGATAGCGCTTACAAGGAACTTTAAAGGGTAATAATCCCGGGCGCCCCTTTACATATTTGTGGTTTCATTTAGGTGTATTTTCCCTACACTTTTAGATGATTTGATTCTGCTTCTGAGAGCGTCAGGCTGGCGAGATTAAAAATGGTTGTCTGTGTTTAGATATAACTTGTAACTATAAATATATTTATTTCATTTCTTCATTAGGATATATTGCATATAAAATCATAATTTAGAAATCCAAGTATATGACTCCTATCGTTTATTGAGTCTGGGGATTGCCCTATCTAAAATCACCCGACAAATTGCTTACATAATTAAAAACTTATGTTAAACAATGTTTTTTATAGGTAGAAATATGTGTGCATGATATGTCGTGTACATCTTACAGTGAGGCAGGTGTTTGTTATGCCGTGACGTCCTCACGATTTACACACAGCCTCGTTTCCGTTTGTAGAAAAATATAACACAAAGGAATTTTCCAAACCGTACTTTTTTGCGGATATTCTTCATATATCCGATTTTTAAGGTAATCATCATATGTCTTATGTGGTCTAGTGTTTTATTAATTTCCCACCACTCCACCCTTACACACATATTTCCCTTATATTTCACTTTTTACTTGAATTGTTTAACGTCACATGCGTTTGTTATGTTAATAATCACATGTATTTGCTACGTTTATGTACTTTATAAGGTGGGCGTTTATATAAGATCCCCACCTTTGATGTTACTAACTATTACTTCAAATAGTTCAAGAAATGATCTTAAACATGTTTGGTATGTTTTGAAAACTTCCAAATATGTCATTTAATTAATAAATGGCCGTTTCAATTTCGTTCATATTATGTTTTTTTTCTTTCCAATTTAATTAAACTACATCAAACAGAGCGCAACTTGGTGATTATATAAATAGTGTGATAGTAAGGTTGGCATAAAAGAGGCATACGTGATTGGTCCGTTTTGGGTATTGTTATTTGTGAGTCAGATGACACGGCAATAGATTGTAATAGGACCAATCATTTAAAGTTAAATTTATCATATCATTTTATTGTTGTGGCATATTGCTTTGCAAATGTCGGTCGGTCGGTCCATCCCGAAATATTCTTGTCTTTGCAAGAACTCAAAAACGGCTGGCACTATAAACTAGAAACTTGGCAGGAACGTTTGTATCATGGTCTAATTGTGCACCTCCCCTTTTGGGTATAAGAAATGTGGTTGCCAAGGTAACAAAATATGTAAAAAAAATGTCGGTCGGTCTGTCCGAAATCTTCTTGTCTTTGTGATAACTCAAGAACGACTTGCACTACAAACTCGAAACTTGGCAGGAATGTTTGTGACATGGTCTAGTTGTGCACCTCTCCTTTTGGGTAGATTCGCATGAGCAATGTGGTTGCCATGGTAACAAAACATGTAAAAAAAATCCACTAAATATGGCCTGTATTCGCGATAACTCAAGAACAGCTTGAATTACAAACTTGAAACTCGGCAGGAATGTTTGTCTCATGGTCTAGTTGCGCACCTTCCCTTTTGAGGGAGATTCGCATGAGAATTGTGGTTGCCATGGTAACAAAACTTGTAAAAGAACACTCAAATCGCTTGTCTTCGAGATAACTCAAGTACAGTTAGAACTACTTGTGTCATGATTGTTGAAAGAGGGGGGCGGGGGCGGGGGGGTCATGATTGTTGAAAGAGGGGGGGGGGGGCATATTTTTGTTCTTTTAGAATGGCATAGTTAAAATCAGGCACTGTAGATCCGGTATTATTCGCGAGGGTTTTATTTTCGCCAATATTCGCGAATCCACTGTCTCGCGAATGTAAGAACTCGCGGATAATAAACTCGAACGAGTATCCGAAAGCTCAACAATCCGAAATTAAGTAGATTGAAATTATCATGTTTTATTGAATATACCATTGTACTATGAGGCTAATTAAATACACTATAAAACTCTAGATAACTCAAACTACTGCAATTAATACGAGTTGTGAAAGCTGCGTCAAGTGTATTCTTTCTTTTGATAATCTTTTGTGACAAGATTGCCTTGGAGATATTTGATGCTTAAATTAACATCGTAGCAAACATGCTGTATTTAAGTTAGACGTGAGAATCATGGCTCTTATTATATCATGATAGTAAGTACCTATCGAATTATCAATAGGACCCCGTACCGAACCCCATACACACTTTCCGTGGTGGTTTCTGACGACATCACGCAAAGCCTGCATAAACAACCGCCGTATTTCAATAGAACAACCTTAAATTCCACACGTGCATGCATAAAACTCACCAAAGAGAAAAATGACACGCCAATATATTCGTGTGATCAAAGATATTTTGAAACGTAAACATTCCAGAAAAAATGTCGACATTCGTCCCTAGATTGACGAGATATTCTTCTCTTTGGTGAGTTGTATATGCATGCACGCGTGGTATTTAAGGTTTATTCTATTGAAATAAGGCGGCTGTTTATGCAGACATTGCTTGATGTCTTCAGAAACCTCTCTTGATAGTGTCGACCCTGATATTTACATCTTCTATAAAGGATGGCATCGTAGCTCTATGGTAGGTACACACCATAAGAGCTATGATTTTTGCAGCCATGTTTAAGTATGTTCCGTTAAGGACTATAGGTTGGCCATCATTGAAAATAAATACAAAATCGATGAGATATGGTCAAGTAAATATTCAATCAAATCTGTATTTTTGGCACGAGAAATGTCAATCATATAGTACACGACAGTAATTCATCATTATTGGTGTGAACATACTATTAGAAATAATAGGTATATGGCAGAAAGTGTGTGATTTATATACGAAAAGTTCGGTAATTGTTTTCTTGAAAAAATGTTTTGATTGTTTTGTGTAAAATAAATTGGTCCATAGAAATGTCCGTTGATCCAGCGAGTGCAGACGAGACGGCATTTCTGAATAAAATAAGCCATTTTATCACATCATCCAAATTTCGAAGTACACCATTATAAAAAGGCAAAGATTTTCTTTATCTGCCATGTGCTTTCAACAGATACAGGATACACATGAAAAGCGTGCACTTACATTGTAAATTGAAACATATGGTATGGTGAAACATTTGGATGAACAGTTCATTTGATCGTATTTATAATTTTGATTCGGTCTGGACCGTTTTTGTTCGAATGTAGATATGCTAAATGATCAATTAGTTTTGTTTAGCCATGTTTCTATGCAAAATAGTCACTAAATTGTGTTTAACACATCCACAAATATAGTTAGAAAAGGCATCATTATTTTATTTTACATTGCTTAACATATTTTAATTTTGGAACATCGTTTATTAATTGGATTAAACTATTTTACAGAGATGCCCAGAGTTGCGTATCGAACAACGGACACATGCCTGATATTTTAAAATAGAAAGAGGAGTAAGACAAGGGTGCCCATTGTGATCATATATTTTCTGAGTAGTAATTGAGATTTTTTATAATGCCATTAGAAAAGAAAACGACATTAACGGAACAATAATGGCTATTAACACAGCTTCTGCAGATAATACAACTTTTTTTACTAGATTATTCAAAGAAAACATTTGAATCTTTAATAAGACTAATAGGTAAATTAATTTTGACATCAGGACTAAAATTAAACATAAAGAAATCGGCAATATTGCGTGTTACAGATGAAAAATATTGCAAAGATAAACACTTTATATGGTCAAACAATAAAGCAACAACACTGGGAATTTTGTTTTTACAAAGTATAGAACAAAATACCACAAGTTGTACCTTATACCAAAGATAGATGAATTCTGCAATTATTTAGAACGTTGGAAGAAACATAGTTTATCAATAGTTGGAAAAATAACCGTTATTCAAACATTTGCACTACCCAAACTCATATATCCTTTAACAGTTTCAGAGAGTCCAAATGAATGTTGTATTAAACGAATGAAAAACAACATGTTTGAGTTTTATGGGAAAGTAATCCCGATAAAAGAAACAGAACCACAACAATTCAGGTTGATGAAAATGGGGGTTAGCATGATTATATAAACCTATTTATAAATTCAATAAAAGCAGACGGGATTAAAATAAAGGGGATTAAAATAAAGTACTTCTATATTCTAACACTCACGGCGCTTGGAAGACAATATACATGAAAGAAATTAGTAAATGTGGAGGAAAAACATTGTTTGAAAGCAATTTTAATACAATTGATGCTAAAACAGTAATTCTTAAATTACCGTCTTTATCCCAAATAGTTGAATCTTGGTAAAAAATGATGTTTACGGAGAACATGGATCGATATTCGAAACAAATTGTATGAAGCAATACTTATATTAAACACAGTGAGAAAATGCATTATAACAAAACATGGGCTAAGAAAGGTATAGAATACTCGAACAGTTATATAAACTAGGCTTAATACTTTCTATACATTCGATCATTTAAAAACGGTTTTTAGTTTAAGCAGCTGTGAATGTCTTCACTATTATACAATTATTCAAAACATTTCAAAGACGTGGAAGAAATTTATTCCAACAGAAATAAGAAAAAATATTGATATTGATCAAACACTATCAAAAGAAATAGAGAAAACCCTAAGAAAAGTAAGAGAAAACAAAAAATGAAAAAAAGGTATATATAATTAGCGAATTAAACGTATTCAGAAGGATCTCGCTATAAAACCACATATAAAATTGGACGAAACATTTACGAATCTAGACTTGAAACTCATTCACCTTATACCGTTTGAATGCTTAATTGACACTAAACTTAAAACATTCCAGTATAAATATACTGAAAGAAATCAGTTTAGCAAGTAAATAACATGGTACATCCCATTGAGCAGATTCAAGGCTATTTGCTTCAGCCGCCATTGACCATTTAACAAGTATATGCAGGACATTATTTTTAAACGACATCTGCGAAAAAAGTAGCAACATGTTTTAATATACATTCTTTACAGAAATTATAATTTTGTTATTATTTCAATATAAAGGGAGATAATTTTAAAATGTAAAACTTTGGTTCGTGATTTCATTATAATAACAAGGTTAATGACAATTCTTTTTATGCGTTTTTTATCACTCGAAACCCAGAATAGTTATTTAATAAAGTTTAACCCTGTTCTTGATAATATTCTTATTTTTAATGTGAAAAATGTTGTTTTATATAAATGGGAGATAACTCTGATACTTACTTTGAATCACACATAATAAGTGAAAAACAAGAACATGCCAAAGTTATCAAATGCTTCACATTATAAAATAAACATTCCGTTTCTTTAAGCTAGATATGCAAAAGACCGTGCTTAACTTATTCTTTCAGTATATATAATGAGAGTTCTCCCAGCGTAAACACCTTTTTGTATAGATATAAAATTGCAAGTACAAGTAGATATACATATCGAACAGGAAAAGAAGCATTCAAGGACGACAGTCAACCATTAACACACACAGAAACAAAGAACAACTATAAAGATGAAAAAAGGCAAGATAAGACATCACACACACAAGGGTTGGCAATAGGGCTAGGCTTTGGAGCGGTCAGTGGCAAAAAGGCCGCTGGGGGTTTAAACCAGGTTCAAGGGTGCACCAAAGTGATTTTTGTAATATGCACATAGAAACTATCAAGCATTTATTTTGGGAATGCCCAGTTACTCGTGCCTTTTGGACAGAAGTACAAAACGTTTTAATCAGTAAATATATACAATGCCATGTAGACTTTGAAACGATTTCATTTCTAATTACAGCTAAAGCGTCAAAATATTGCATTTTAAAATGTATATTAATGATTGCGAAGTATGTTATTTTCAAAAGTATATATACAAGGACAATTCGCAATGTTGCAACCTTTTTATAATTAAACGTCATTGAAAACATAGAACGAATCTTGGGATAAAATAAGACAACATATCGATAACCGGGAACCATTTGCAACTCAATTGACCACGTTTAAAACAACTCGTACAGTGTTGTGTTACACTTCGATTCTTCTCTAGATATGCTATTTGTTTTATCTATTCTGTCCTTTTAGTACCGTTCGAACATCCTATCTCCTATCATATCTAATATAATCTTATTTTTCGAGAAACACATGCGTAAAATAAAACATGTGTTTTGTTGATTTATATTCTGTGAACATGTATTTAGAAAATGTTACTGCTGTTTGTAAATATATGTGGTATTGCACAATTGTGCAAATTGAAAAATAAAATATGTTCATGACTGAAATAAGCATAACAGTTAAAAACGTAAACACAACTGTGAAAAGGCTCATAACTACCCTAGTGTGAGGTGTGAACAAGCTTGGGCGAGGATATAAAACACATTATAATCCATCCTGCAAAACGCGTCGCAATCGTCAACTGGTAGCTTGCGGTTGCCCTATGAACCGCTATCGACTTTTTTTTTTAACATTCATAACATTTTCAGTAGGAGCATGCCACCATACGACCGCAGGCCCGAAATAATAAATTAATATGTTTGCCTCATTTAAAAGAGTTATTGGGCGGGTTCTCCCTCTCTCTTTCTCGCTCGCTAACCCCCCCTCTCTCTCTCCCCTCTCTCTCTCTCTCTCTCTCTCTCTCTCTCGTACCCCACCTCAAATACAATTGGCTCGAAATAGGTCCTTAAACATATGTTGATGTGTTTAAACAGTTTTAATTCTCCATTAGCATTCCTGCTATTGGTCACTATTTAAAATTGACACCTATTTATTGCTAATTTAGGTAAACACTTTTAGGGGAAACTTTCGCATTTGAAAGTATATATGTTTACTACTTTGTGAAGCGTTGGAGTGTCTGCGATTCTTGATTGTTTTCTGCTAGCATTATGTTTACTTGTATGCATTCAATGTTGTGTTCTGTGATCACGTCATGATCGACATTTTGTCATGCTATTAAAAACAAAATATTTTCATTTCAGAAAAAAGAAAAAGAAGTTGTAACTGCGATAAAAATATAATGACTTATACATTATCTCATAGAAAACTTGGGCGAAGTGTTTGTTACGAGAGAAGTTCGAGCAGGAATATATCGCTATGAGAGGTCGAAAATGAAAAAAATTAATACTCCACTGAAAATGACTTCGTAAGTGGAGTCCCACAAGGATCTGTCCGTGGACCTGTACTGTTCCTGTTATTTATAAACGACATACCGTCTATACGGGAGAAACAAACCCTGGCCATTTTGCAGACGATACAACTATACATGCATTTAACAAAGACACGTCAGTTGAAGAAGCACGTTTAAAACCGGTGCTCTTGGTTTTGTCTCCTGATGCTACGACAATAAAATGCTTATGAAAGTAAATAAAACGTTCACAATGCATGCAGGTACTAAACATATGTCAAATAAATCAGGTAACATAAATTAATTATAAATGATTCCTTAATAGAATGTGTGGAATCACAAAAGTTACTGGGGGTAAAAATAGAACAAAATAACATGGAATACGCAAATTGACAGTGTATGTCTAAATATTTCACGAATGATTACCTTAATGAATTATCTAAATATGTCACCCAAGATATTTAAAGGCATACTATAACTCATATTTGTAGCATGGTCGGTGACATTTCCTTTGATGAATGCGGAGCATTAAATCGTTTAATTTAGGGTAACTAAAGGGGCGTGGCTATACCGTACTACAACTACCAGATATTGGAATTTAGAGTAGGGTCACTATGACGTCACAATGTTACTAAGTACGCCATGCTACAGAAAAGATAGAGTCTGTCTCAGATCGTTGGTTATTTAAACACCTCGATGGGCTATGCCCATGGCGGTGTTTAAATAAGCCGACTCGCTGAGACCAGACTCTATCTATTACATACTACCGATTGTGGATTACGGTTGTATTATTTGGTGAAGATGTACCATGTCATACAAAGACCGCATAGTTAACTACAAAAGTGTGCAGCAAGGCTTATTCTTAAGAGTGACTTTACACCAGCTGAGCAAATGTTCAATATCACATATGCCTTATGGTTTGCAAATCATTAAATGGTCAAACACCAAAATATCAATCAACTACTATATAAATAAATGTCACATCAATACGTGATCCGCCGAAACTACATGTACGCTCTAATACAAATGAAAACTTGCATATTTCCAGATCACATATGTCTTGCTTTGATAATTGTTTTTCTGTGTGTGGTCCTAAAGAATGGAATACTCTCTCAATCGAAATTAGACGATCAGCATCACTTCACCAATTGAAACGCTTGCTAAAAGATCACCTCATGAAATTGTAAAATTTAAACTTATATTGTCTCATGGTGGTCTAGCTAAGTATGTTGTCTAACCATGAGATAAATATGAGATGTTTAAATGATACATTTACCTAAAACGTACGTTGTCTTATGGTGGATTAGCTTGTATGTTGTGTGGTGGATTAGCTTGTATGTTGTGTGGTGGATTAGCTTGTATGTTGTTTAGACATGTTTTATATAAAGTCATATATAAAATTGTTTCAACACATGTGTGTACATACTGAAAATATACATTACGTGGTCCGAGTATTAACTTTCATACCCTATCTAACCCCTTATCCAAGAAGCGAAAACGGGGTTGGCTGGGGTATGAAATAAAACCTTAATTTCGGCTTAAAAAGTTTATATATTGTAAAATTAAAACATTTAATACACAATTTAACAGGTAGTCGCATTATTTTCAGTTTTTTTCTTTTAAACATGTTTTATTGTCGAAATATCCTTTATAAAATTCTGCTAATATAAGCTTTCCCATCGCTTAATTGAATTAAGGCGGGACCACGTAATGTATGAATTTGTTTGAGGACCATATATCAAACGACTAGCAATGAACCAAATATGTTATCATCGACAAGATATTATTATTATCATTATTATTATTATTATAAACCAAAATTACGAAAGGAAATAACACGGACAACGTTGAAATTTTTTGAAAACATAAGGACGAATGGTTTGCTAATCAGAAATTAACCCGCAAAATAACGACTACATAACAATACAAAACCGTTTATCACAACCCTATCCAGGTGTTCAGGTCATATAATAATGCATATGTGCAGATTAAAAGTATAGGTTTATTAATGGATTCTTAAAATATACTTAAAATAAATTATGAGTTAACTTTTAATTCGAAGCTCCAGTTTTGGGATTTGGCTTGGTTTGTTAAAGACGTTTATATGGCTGTTGTTGGCGGGATAGTTACTTTAAAGCAGTGAACTATTATTTGATTATTTACTCATCTTTAAAGGCACTGGAGGCAATATAGAAGAGTAATTGATGATAATCAAATACAAATCTAAGGATATAGAGAGTACGGGGACATCTATGTAAGGATACAGAGAGTACGGGGTATGTAAGGATATAGAGGGTATAGGCAAATACTGTGTAAGGATATAGAGAATACGAATACATACAATGTAAGAATATAGAGAGTACGGGGACATACTATGTAAAGATATAGACGGTTTAGAACATACTATGTAAGGCTATAGAGAGTACGGGGACGATATAAAGAGTACGCGGACATACTATATAAGGATATGGAAATACTGTGTAAGGATATAGACAGTACGGGTACATACAATGTAAGAATATAGAGAGTACGGGGACATACTATGTAAAGATATGGACTGTTTGGAACATACTATGTAAGGCTTTAGAGAGTACGGGGACGATATAGAGAGTACGCGGACATACTATGTAAGGATATGGAAATACTGTGTAAGGATATAGAGAGTACGAGGACATACAATGTACTACCATGTACGGTCGCCCTGCTGGATTAGATTTTTAGTCATACAAATATTGCGAATATTAGTTCTCAACACGACTACAAGCTCCCAAAAATCGAATTAGTTGAGAAACATAGATCCCATAAGAAGCAGTTCGAGGAACTTTCCCATCTAAATGGGGATAACAATAACACAATTAATCTCATCTCTTTTGTCATAGATTTTACTCATTATTTCACAATTTTCAAAAGAGAGATGTAAATCAGGAAATGAAACGACAGTATTAGAAATCTTAACTTTCACCCTGTCTAACATAGAACGCGTCATATACGGTTTAGCGTTGAATTTACGGTTTTGCTAACGTTCCTTATAGGTATTTCCAGTTGACATCGATCGGGGACAGATGAGTGAGGTAAGAAAACTCCTTTATTTGTATAGATTTACCCAAGTGTTTAGTATCAGGTATAGTGAGTACGAGCCGGAATGGATTGTAGTTTTACTTTCTCGTATAATTTTAGCCGAGAATCCTCTACTTTTTTCAATCATTCGAGAGAATGGACGACTTTCGTAACCCAAACTGTTGTATACACTTACAATCTCTGCAAATGGCATCGACGCAGTTGATTTTCGTCTGTATGCTCTTTTACGAGACACGTTCCCTTAGACTCAGATGGTACGGGATGTGATGAGATGGTGGGGCGTAAACCGGAAGGTCCCATGTATCGGTCGGTATCCGAGTAAGTTGAGACCGAAGTATTAATCTAAGACTAGGGATGTCTCAGGATGAATATGTGTATTTCCTCATCAACAAATATAAACAAACAAAAACAATTTGCTTTGAACTATTCAAATAATTGCTATTACTGATAAAATGCAAATATGCAAGTTTATGTTAAACCATAAGTGTCAGGGATGGTGGTGGAAGGGTGTAGTCAACTATCATCCATATTTTGACCGGGGCGAGAGAGTAGAGCATATTTTGCCCTCATCGACTTTTATAATTGGTACAGAAATGTTTGCTAAAAAATGCAAAATACATAAAACAAAACACTAACAGACCAGTATCTAAAAAGCGGTAGTGATAGGCCTATATTGTCAACTGCTTATCTTCCATCTGCGATAAGCTGACAAAAAACAACACTTCTTCCTTTATACCATACGTTTCAAGAACAGTCTTCTCTTTACTGTCTTCCAGATCATTTACGCTTTGCATTTACAAAGTGTGTAATCTCTATCTTAATTACTATGTTTTACCATATATATTCAACATGTCTTCGTCTTGCTGTTTTTTAATGGAGTGGAGCCTATTTCTTTTCTTTTTGTAATTTGTAGTTTTCTTGGTGTTAAGCTTCTTTTAATAGATGTGATCTAATCTTTTTTTGGGGAAGTATCAAGGGTATATATCACCGTCTTTTATGGAAGTCAAGAATTATTGGACATTTGAAAGACATTGGGTAAGATGAAGATGAGTGTGAATTTTCATGAAAATAGGTCAAACGTTTTTGAAGTTATGGTCAATATTAGGTTGCATGTTAAAGTGTGTGGACGGACGACGAAGAAGAAATTGACCCCTAAGTGTCTGCCCTGCTACGCAGGCGACTAATAAAGAGTGTTCAAAATGTAAGAATATTTTCAGCGGATGCAGTACTTCGTTAATGCATATTAGTATAGCCAAGTTGTGCATGAAAACAAATTGTTAAGTACATACATATCGATGGTACAAGGCAACCCTACTGTAACTGCATATAAATAAATAAGAAGATACAGAAGTGTTGTGTTAAACCATCCATATTATTCTCTGTTTCAAAAACATAACACCGTTTTATTACACGGTGTGGAAACTGTGTAGGTTTTATGACGCGTTACCCGACAATTTTGCCATTAAATACCCTAGAAATGCCTTTCTTTGACGCTGTTTCTGAACCTCTATTTAGTTGTTTATTGTATGATCAGTATAATTGGGAGAAGTCGTATTTTTGGTAAACACACGATACACAAACAATATTTTACCTCAATAGCACGTAATGCCAACACTCCCTTTACAGTTTTAAATCAACAAATGAATTCCAATTAAAACGTAGTTTTAAATCCGACACTTTACTGGAATAAGTCCTTGAAAAACAATCGTTTAACACATTCTTAAATTTGTTTTTGTTCAATGTTAACATTTGATGTTTACAATCATTTATCATTCATAATTGAATAATATCTTCTTTGTTTATGTATTTGATAATATTTATAAGACTTGATAAATGACTTATAAGTTAAGTTTTGTAATTAAATAAAATTATGATATGTATCATTTAAACAAACAATGACATGGTAAAATGACGTATTTTATCGGTAATCAGACTTTGTGGAATTCCTACCCCATACTGGTATATCTATTATCAACTTTGCCACTGTTTTTCAATTAAATACCGTCCATTAGCTTTAATCGTTTGATTATGCGTGGGAAAATTATTTGCAATGTGTATCGTCAGTCTTAGTGTGAGTTCAGTGGACGGTCCCGCAGTCGCCGTATATGCTATTCTTAAAATGTTTTGCAGTTTATCTTGTATGTCGGAAATTATAATTGTACAGTTTTGACCAGAATATGATTTGTTATATATGCTTTCATTCATTCTGAGCAAATTTCTTAAGTCATAATACCCTGAAAACCAGCACATGACATATGATGTGCATTCTATCTGCCATACCACACCGAAATTTGAGCGCATAATAAATGTTAGAGTTTGTCTCAGTATCTCAAATATAGCCGACTATATTAATTAAAACGCAAACCGCTTGATATGGAAAACTATTAATTGTTAAGCACTAACATTTCAACCCGACGTATATTGACAGATAAGAAACCGTATTACATCGATAGAGACGAAGCCAGACTCCTTCAGATCGACCGATATTTCAGATCGACCGATATGGAAAGGTCGTGGGTTCGATCCTCGCGGTGACCATTTAATTTGGCCTAGAGCAAGATAATTCATCCACATTGCTTAGTACTGATCTACCAAGAAAGCCATCGATAGTGATTAATATAAGTTGCAAGAACTTGTTTCGTAACTGATGAAAAATAAATATGTTTCAACAGAAACGAAGCCAATATTATATTGACAGAGGAAAACCGATGTTATCTTGACAGAGGCAATGCCGATATTATATCGGCTGGGACGATCCGATGTTATATCGACATGGACGAAGCAGATATTATTTTGACAGACGCAAACCGATGTTATCTTGAAAGAAGCGAAGCCGATATTATATTGGCAGAAGTAAACCGATGCAAAACCGAAAATAGAAAGAAAGAAAGAAAAAAGAGAGGAAGAAAGAAAGAAATAAAATAAAATAGAAAAAATAAATATAATAGACGAAGCCAAATATTCTATCAACAGAGGCAACGCCGATATTATATTGGCAGAGACAACCCGATTTTATATCGACAGAGACGAACCGATATTATTTTGAGAGATGCGAACCGATGTTATCTTGACAGAGGCAAAGCCGATAATATATTAGCAGAGACAAAAATATGTTATATCGACAGAGACGAAGCCGATATTATAATGACATACGCAAACCGATGTCTTGTTGATTGAAAGAAAGAAAGAAAGAAAAAAGAAAGAAAGTGCAAATCAAACTCATAATCAACATTTATTCAAACACTACCACGACAAATATTCACTTGTAGAATACAAATAAACTATAAACAGCAGTTTTCCTTTAAAATCCAATTTTTAGTTATAAAGACTTATTCCAAATAATATTGCCAAGTGTCCCTTTAATCCCAATTGTCAAGCGTCTGTATAATCCAAATTTATTTTGAGTCTTTCCTGGTTTAGTTCTCCACAAAAGTCTAAATACTCCAATATCACGTTTATTATAGATGTAAATATACGAGGGTTGATAAAAAATTCTGTAGACTTTTGCCATAAACAGTATATTTTTAGCCTTGTAATTGTGAAACAAAAATTACAAAAAAATCAATCTATAATCTATCATATTGAACATTTTCAAAATTTTTGTTTGAAAAACAAGTGTCCCATGTCCGTTTCCGCCAGGTATGTAGACGTACCACGGAGCACCAACACGTCCACGTCAGACGTTACGTTATGTTGATGATTGCGTCAACTGCGTTATTACCAAGCACTATATCTTTTCGATATAGTAACCAAGACATGCTATACATTTTTTTGTGTGTTTCAATCCATTTCGAATAGGTTTCACTATACCAGTTTTTATCAAATCCTGATAAAATTTTCCGCGTCGCATATCTAAGTTCATCAAGGGAATCGATTCGGCGGCCTTTCAGAAATCCATTGTAGCCAAGTCAGGGCTGTACGGATGGTGTTCGACTAAATCAAAATCAATTTGCAATTTCTAGTTGGGTAGATGCCGCTCCATGGGCGGGTGCATTATCTTGATGCAAGATCACTCTTTCTATATCAACATTTGGCCGCTTTCGCCGTAACGCTTTAACAAGATCTCTGCGTAAAACCTGAAATTAGGAAGAAATTTTTTTTATAAAAAAAGTATATATTTTTATAAGTTAATTATTACGAAAGAAATGTAAAGATAATTTAATTTCTTATTTTTTTATAAACGTAAATTAGGTAAATACCTTTGAATAATATTCCATATAATACGCATTCCATTTTTGTCCATGAAGAAGATAAACAAAAGATGTGTACACAAATTCCAAACAAGAATGCAACATAAATATGATCATGTTATTAATTTAAATGACATTGAATAACAAAATCAACAATAAACATGATGTTGATGATACACAGTCATAGATGCAAAGCCAATGTTGTATTGATAGAGGTGAATCCGTTATTATATTGACAGAGGTGAAAGCAACACTATAATGACAGAGGCGAATTGACAGAAGCGATATTATACTGACTGGGACAAAGATGATATTATATATTGATGCAGTCAAAACCGAGATTTTTTTATCAGAGGCGAAGCCGATATTATATTGACAAAGGCAAAGCTGATCTTATATTACAACCCAATAAAACAAGTAACTGGCCATTATGAAATGTAATTTATTTGTTGATTTCTTTAACAAAAAATGTTGACAGTTTCTGCAATTCTATCTTGTTTGCTAGGCGCTATGCTGCGATTTTCAAAAGTCACAAGCGGGTTATGCAAAATGTTATTTTCAGCGTGCAGAAATATCGTCTTCTATCTATAGTACTGCTTACAATCAAGTTATTGTCATATTGGAATGTTCCTGCTTTGGCATCAGTCGAGTAAAACACTAAGATAAAAACATACCATTACACCTATAAACAAGAAGTCATGACACAGACACACGTGTCGTGCATTTGCCTGCATGTGATAACATTGTCGAACGGAGTCTTGCCTTTTTAACCATTCAAAACAGGACTTGTTATACACGTGTGTTGATATCTTAATTAAAAATGATTTTATCTCAATTTGAAAATTAAAGATTGTACTCGCCATTAATTTTGACGTTGACGTTAGCGTCTTGGTCGGCGTCGTTGATTAAATAATACCAACAAATATAAACAGTTACCATTTTCTATAGCATCAACTATTTATATTAGGAAAACATATTCCCTATGATATAATAACTAGGTAAAACACGAAAGTGATGAGAAATTTGATTAGTAAGTAACTGATTACCGGCCGACGTCATAAATTGTTACTTTATGACGTTGTCGTCTGAACGTACCGAATGGACGTTTTCGGGTGTTGCGGCTCATATATATTATGTAAAAATACACAAATAGTAAACATATGAAAACAAGCTTATCAAAGCTTGAACTATGCAATAACATATACTACGGTAAACCGGAAATACTGTTACAGGTAACATTATGTAAAGGTAAACGTCAGTCGTGCATCCTTTAAATTGGAATACATATTGGCCAATGAACGCTGATAACCTAATAACATGAAATCTCAAACACATATAATGGCTATTCCAGAATGGCATAAATAGGATAGAAAAGGGAGTTGGTTTATGAATAGGATTGTTACAACTGGGGACCAAGAAAAGAAAAGAAAAGTATCTGTGCCACAAACAAGTCCGTACACAGAAAATGTGCCAAAAGAGGACAGGAAGCGACCATTTTGTAAAATAAAACTTACTATCAATAGCCATAGATAGAATACCGCTTAGGCTATTGCTAGGATTTTTTGCACCATATAGTACCTCTTAAGAACAGATACAATATATGTTTTCTCTTATATTTGTGTTTATTGCTATATTTATTGACATGCACACTTTCGTTCCCTCTGTCAAGATGTACGCTTGAATTAAGCTTGTTTATATTAATTCCTATAGCTCTTGAACTTTAAAACGGGATCTTCCTTGAGGTAACAATGTTTTGACTGGATACAAGTTGAGCCCAGTTTAACTTTAAACTTATTTCACATGTTTCAGAGCTATACAGCTTGAAACATTATATAAAAGTTTCCTCAGGCTACCTGCCTTATGATTTTTAAGCTAAATACAATTGTTCGAAACAATGATTCTTTAAAATCATATGATCAGAGCAAATGAGCTTGAATCATACAGTAGATGATTCCAAACTTTGATCTCTCGAACAATGATTCTCAAATAACCACAATGGTTTCAACCATAATCACCACAAATTAATCAACTTCAGACCTTATTTGATTAATCTATATATCAAAATAGTGTTTGAGCACAATCTGTCACAAACACTAGCCTATTTGAAACAACGTTTTCTTCTAAGCTTCGACGTGAGCTTGAATCTCAACCGAGTTTCTCCAAGGATACTGGTGTACGCTTCGCGTCTAACACAAGCCAACAAAGACTAACTGAAACCACGGTCCGAAAAATACTGCAGTTCAAATTATCCTTTCACTCTTACGCAATTAAGCTAAATAGTGAACCCGAAAAGTCCGAACGGTCCCAGTCAATCTCGTTTAAGCGTTTAAAGAAGCTAATTTTAAGCGGACAGACAATACGTAACTCTTACAGCCAACTGAACAACACAATTTCTCTCAAATGTCCTGTCTTTAACTAGATCTTGTTTAACTTTCCAATGGTCACCTACTTTTGCACAATTGAAATTTTCCTCATGTAAACAATCATTAAAACAAGTTTGAAACACATATTATTGCAATAGTGAACGCTCGGCCAATCCCGTCATTCTTCGGGATCCCGCTTCGTGTTATCACGGCGCTTCGGTATGTTCAAAATATTGACATTCTGTTAGCTGGAAGGCAATGGCACAGAAAAAAGTGCACTGTTGGTATGTAAACAATGGCCGCGAGCCACACGTGTTGATGGGAGACTGATGTATAATTTGCAATGAGTGTTGTTTTTTTTACAATGCAGATTTATCACTGCTTTCACTGCTTTCATGTAAATAAACTATTGATGGAGCAATCGGCTGAATAACATTGCAACATTTGGATGATAACATGTGTGTTGGTGCGCCTTAAAACCCCAATTCAATTCAATTCAATTGTTTTTGAATGCAAATTTGTTTTGGCGGTTTTGGCGGGAATCTAAGGCGCGATGACGTAACCAATATGGAAACCTGTGTATTACATCCGAGTCATGCTGCGAAGCAGTGTACGAGATGTTGCGAATGATATTATTGTTTTAATATCTCTTCTAAATAATTACTATAATTAATTTAATTAACGTTTGTTATGAATTACCTCCCTTTACAACGTTTTAAATACGTTATGGTCAAAACGTTATGAAAACGACAGATTATTCTGACACCCTCACTGCTGTATGGCGGCCTTAAAATGCCTCCCCGACTACGGAGCAATAGAGTTTCTACGTACTGGTACTTACTGGGACCTTCCAGGCCAATGTTTGCGACTTAACAGTAGAAAACCACTTGTGTACTGTTTACAAACAAGTACTGAAATGAGGATCCCTTGGGTGGGGGTAGGGAGAGATGGGGGTGCGGGGGCGGGGCATGAGAGATGTGGCACTTTATATGAACAGACTCAATACGACCGTGCCTGATATTTTTTCTCGCGTTTGTGTTGGTTGCTTCCAAGGGATCCTCATTCAGTACTTGTTTGTAAACAGTATTAAGAATAAAGAAGGCGATGATCCTCTTGTAATCAACGTTTACAAGATGGTGGTTTTACCTGATTATTATATTGGTTTAATTGTTTAAACCCACATTATCTCTCCCATCGAAACTGAATAAATTAAACTTTTAAATTATGGAGGGCAAACCCAGCGGCACAATTCGCAAAGTCCATATAAACGCTATCTCGCCACACGTAAACTTAATATTTGAAAAAGGGCGAATATTTCAAAAGAGTATACTTGTACAAGCTTTGCGTGGAGCATTGCAATTTTGAGACCAAATCGATAATATTATCTTAAATTATAGATAAACATTACGCAAACGAACTAATTAATTGACTAGACAATGCCGTTTATCTTTCTGTTTTATATTTCTGACCAATAATACAATATTAGCATGCAAATGGGTCTTCATATAAAACAAGATTATAAAGTTAGAGGGGCTCAACTATTTTGTGATAAGATTGTTCGTTATACCAAAGGAGATTACCTCCACATGCAGTCATAATCTATAAACGTAAGGAATACCGATGATCGATAAATCATTTTGCGCATGTGATCATATCAGGTCAAAAGCAACAAGAACATATCGATTTGCAAAATAATGACCATTAGATAACGCTTGATCTGGATTTGAAAATCTATAGAACTCAAATGCATATAAACGAGTCTAAAATGACTTAAACTATGCTTGATAAACACTTACACGAAACCTTCTTTATTGGAAAAAAAACAGAAGAGTTAAAAAATGAAAGAAGGAAAACTGAAAGAGGACCATACACCCCAACATCAAAATTAATGTCGTTATAAGATAAAAAAAAAAAGTCAGTATCTCATAGTTTTTTCTTCAAGTTTTGATATTTGTCAAAGGGCATTCTTCCGATTTGGTACATACGCTGATTTTGACGCAGTTGATCGACGTAGCCTGAGGAAAATAATACCCAAGCACGGAAAAAAACTCAACATCAACTCCGGCTTAATTCCTAGAACTGTGGTTCTCTTTTCTTTAAAGCAAATGAATTTTAGTGATTTTAGTAATACACATGGAATGAAAAAAGCAAATTCGGTTAATAGACTCAATCATATAGGCGGTGTCACATTACAGAACGTGCATGTTCCATTAAGTGCAGAGTATCTTGAAAGGGAACCGCAACAATCTTGAGATCGGTTCGTAATCTTCCAATCTACTTTACTTAAACATTTAAACGGAGTGCTTTATACGACATGTGAGACGTCGAACAAAAATATTGATGCATAATAATTTGATCCGGTATAACTATATCGGAATTTGTTATTGCAATGGTTGAACATATGTTTGATTGTTTAAATGTAATTAATAAAATTGTGTGCGTTGGTCATGAAGATTTTGCCAAGACTATACAATAATTTGAAACATGTCAACATTATACTGATTGCTTTAAAACGACAATTCCTATTCTTTATGCTCGGAGATCATATTGTTCTTATAATATCCATAAAATTGTACACAAAAGCATTGTATCTATTTATCACCACGACCATGGTCAACAACCAAAATGCACGTTAACTATCCTTAAATCAATAAATACAATTAACAAACGTGCATTTAATTAAAACGTATTAATGTTTAATCAATGCCATAATATCAATCAAAAGCACTTGATATCCACCAATGTCACATTTGCACATAGTTATAAAAGTACTTTACATATATCAGTGACTTTACATATATCAGTGACATGTTTGTCTGGAAAAATCATTAATGATATCATTAAAATATCATTAACATATCATAACAATAAGTCCTATACAAAGGATGAGCGATTAAACGTTAACATATCGACACTGGATAACATGCACCAAATAAAAATACAGTTTCATCGACTCTCACAGCATCGCTTTAGGGTTTCAGTGCAAACAAAACAAATATCGAATATTCCACAAGAAGGTCAAATGTAATGCCCTTTTCAGCATTTGTTAATCTACAAAACCAATCAGTGATTTCTATAGACATGCGAGAAATGTCAGTTGTGTTGCTTGAAACAATAAGTTCAGGGTATTGTTTAATCTCAAACTGCATATAAAGACTGATCTATCTTAATAAAAACATAAATAAACCTATAATAATAATATACCGATGAAGGTCAGTGTTTGACCTAAACTAGTAAGTAATACATTATATCACTATCCGGCGTTGGTCCTGTGTCCTACTACCCTTTATATTTGTTAATATAAACTTATTCCAGGTTACAAATTGAAGAATTGTCTCTGTCGACACGGTTTGTCACGTTTTGGATCCACTAATATAGAGTATCTACATTATTTTCCCTGTTTCTGTTGTGAGAACATAACATCTATTTAAGATAACCTGTAAACATTTATTGTCTACTGACCGTTCCAAGTCGGTAAACCTGTCTTCATCACTCTTTATTTTACGTATTGTCTTTTCATTGACTTTTTAAATACGTATTTCGTTTTGCGCTTGATTGCTGTGATTTCTATATGAAAATGTTCTCATTTTTTAATAGCGTCTAGCTGGGAAGACACATGATAAACCCACAACGAATAGTAACTGCATCTGCTAGGTAGACTCTTGAAAGAAATATTCTTCATTGATTTCTGGCAATTATATCAACTCAATATTGCTATCGAACTGTTTGTATATTCATGTATTTGGATAGCGCATTATATGTTTAAGTGGTGTCCATATTGAAGATTTTAATGAGTTTTTTAGTGTCAGAATTTGATGCATAAATTAAGTTTATATAGAAATTATGCAATAATACTTCTAATAAAATGTATTATTTAACTCATCTTAGCGTTTTAAAACCTATTTATGTAGTAAAACTCTAGAAAATAACAAGAAATGTCACTGTAAGTGACAAATGCCTCCGAAGTGGTTTTTACCTTTGACCTCGAAGTGTGACATTGATCTTGGAGCCACAGACCTGGAATTTGCGCGCGACACGTCGACTTGTTGTGGTGAGCACTTGTACCAAGTTATTTGAAAATCCGTCCAGGAATGTAGAGTTATTGACCGGACACGAGTGGACGGACGAACGGACGGACTGACTGACGGACTACTGTAAAAAAAGAGTATGACTGTAAGCCGCCCTTCGGGTTCATAAACATACTAACACCAATACCGCAATCGTAGTGTCACCGTGCTTGGCTTCTTATCGAGGATGCATTTACGCTGGTAGCGTATATAGTTAATTATTTGTGCGTATATAGTTAATTATTTGTACTGATGAAGGGAAATAATTCTTTCTGAAATCATGTAACAAGTAAAAATAAGTTAACTACCATTCTGACTAACACATTTCGTAACAGTCGCATCAGCTAGAGCCAATCTAATTCAGAACCACAATGTGTCATTCACGAATTGAATGTATGTTGAAGGGAGCGTTCTATGATTCGTGGAAAGAGTAATTAGTCAAAAGCAAGACTTTTAAATCCATTGATCTACGATAGTACAACTATTGTATTTATTTCTAGTCAAGAACACAGCTTTTTATGTGAATTTCCCCCTTCATTGAATGGATTGGCTTGAACATATTTAATTACCCTATTAATTGAAATGTGATATCGAATATAATGTCGTTACCGGGATCCTTTAAAAAGCACACATATCTTTAGAGAAAACTAAAATGGAGGAGATGGGTTTAATAAAAATATATCTTGGATCCCAGGAAGCAATTAAAGAGATCTGTCTGAGGCATTATTTTATACAGGTCGTATTTGTCCCACTGGTGGATTTTGCTGGAGCAGGATTTCTCAAGAAAGGTTAGTTTTGGATGGAACTTCCAGTGTTAGTGACAATGGGTATCAATAGAGGTCTTTCGGGGGAGTCATGTGCGTTACCATTTGGAGAAGGGGTGTCTCGTAAGAATATACATTCAGTGGGGATTAGGATACTTCATAATAGGGATTTGGGTCTAAAGAAGCTTTACTTGCATGAGAAGAAGATGTAGCTAAACACAAAAGACTTCAATATCGGGGGCTGTGTGTACGACTACTATTTAAATAGTATATGATTAGAAACTGAACATTTTAAATTCGGAGATAAAATTCATTTTCTTGGTTTCTCGAGCACAGCTTAAACGTTTTATAAGCATTAATACGAGCATTGACCAGTCAACCAGTTGTAATAAACGCTTTAAATTTGAACTATTGATAAGTTTTTAAAATGGCATTCGTAGTCTTTGTACAACTAAGAAGCTACTCCAACGAGGCTACTATTACCATAATTGCATTATCGTAATCCTGATTGAAATAATACAAGTAATTTAATAATTATTATAAAGGACTATCCCAAACTGACGTCTATATTTACGTGACTTGAAAACTTCTTAAGCTTCATGAATCTTTTAAGAAATCTGCATCAAACATAGTAGGAAACTTTCATAGAATGAATAACCCTTTCAGTATTTATTATCAGGTTTGATCCTGTCATTTTGCAACGCACGGCAAGTTTAGTTAGGCAACGCTGAAAAAAAGAAAACATTTACCTGGAAAGATATACACCTGATATTTTAAACAGATGGGGGTCTTGTACATATGAAACCACTGTATGAACTTATATTGCCTATTGATGCTGCCTTGTTGGTTAGAGATTAGATCATAGCGGGGATTTCTTTATTTACACTGTCCTGTTTTAATGGGATGACAGTAGGGTAAGTGTGAGATTTGATGCACCCTAGAACCGGTTTAACCCCCAGTAGCCTTTGTTGCCACTGACCGTTCCAAGGCGGTAGCCCTATTGTTAACCCTTTTGTGTTTGTGATGTCGTTTGCATTTTTTATTACTTTTGCCTTCTCGTTTGTCTGCGTGTTTGTTTTTGTGTTTTGTGGTTGACTGACTGTCGTCCTTGAATGCTGCTTTCCCTGTCCGATATTTTTATCTTTCTTCTGAAATATTTTGCATTCCGTAACAGCAGCAAGATTTATACGAACATTATACGTGTTATGCATTATTGTGTTTTGAATGCCAAAATATTTTTCTGCACTTTTTCTTTTGCACAATTATGTGTTATATATGTGCAAAGATCAGGACAACCCAGCCGTACCAAGCCAGTATTTGAACATCCCTTAAGAAACAGTTAAAGAAAAATAAAGAAATTGACACACGTCGTTTTAGGCCTATAACGTTTCAGTGTTCAGCTGTACAAATATAATGTTTAGCCACTTGTCAAGGACAAGTGACTTTGAAAAAGTGACTTTGAAAAAGTCACTTGCTCTGATTAATTTTCCAGTGGTCCCATTTAGGCTTAAAATTTCGCCGAAGGCCAGTGAGTGTTTACATATTATTTTTTAAGAGGCAGGCCCAGGGCATGTTGCGTCTGAAAATTTTAATTAATTAAAAATCTGTCTTTATATACTGTGTATTAATCAAAGCCAGGATTTCCTCTGTCTATATTTTGTTTTTGCCACCACTTTCGTCAAAGGAATATATTGGAGAAGCCGAAGCAAAGGTTTAATCTGATTTTATTAAATTATGTTTTTAGGGAAAACTTAAAGTCGGTTTTGATTAACTGACGTAATATAATAATATTTATGATAAAAATACAAATAATAAACAATTATTATTATATTCTACTGACTGAGGCAATTAATTGTTTCTTAAATATAACTTTACTATTGTAAAAATTTGTTATATCCACCATGCCATGTATCAATAAAACCTTAATTGTCTGATAATATTATCAAAGAAACCTAGACTTGAATTTATCTGAAAGTAGGACTACAAAAGAAAGATTGATGATAGTTTATGTACATGTATCTCTCGATTGAAAATGGTGAAATAATTAGGAAATCTATGACAAGAGAGATAATTTTAATTTTGACATTGTTAATTATCCCCACTTGGATGGGGATGTTCCCCGAGCAACTTCTTATGGGGTGTATGTAACTCAACTTATTCGTTTTTCAAGCGCTGGTACTCGAGTTGAGGACTTTAATATTCGTAATTTTTGTAATAATAACTAAAAAGCAACTCAATCAGGGTTACCGTTACCATAAACTTCGTAAAACCTTTGCAAAATTTTATTATCGTAACCTTGATCTTCTTTCCAAATATAAAAGTAATTTAAGGACTCTTCTGCGACAAGGACTATCACAACCTGAATTCTATGATGATGTGATTTATACCCTTCGTAAGATTCTTGGTCATGATCACGTTCATACTATCCTTGTTAAATTTGTTAAAAAGTTTATCAAAAGAGGTTATGACCCTATCATTTTGCAACGTACTGCGTGCTTGGTGGTGGACCCTTTTACAGTTCGCCACTATGCTTTCCTCTTTAATTGTACGATGACCGGACAGGCTGTGGACCTTATGATGACGCCTACCTAAAGCCCATTGGGACGGTGGCGTTTGATGTTTGTCTATGATCTATCTTGTCGTGCCCTTAATGGTTTATTCTCTTGTTGCTCTGGCTACTGCCAAGTCATTGAGTACCTTCATTGTGGCTTTCTAGGCTATTGTTTTTTTATATTATATTTACACGAGCATATTTGTGTTTTACTTATATTGCCTAGTGATGCTGCCTTGATGGTTAGAAATTAGATCATGGCGGGGATTTCTTTACACTGTCCTGTGTTGATGGGATGACAGTAGGGTAAGTGTCAGGTTTAGTGCACCCTAGACCCTGTTTAAACCCCCAGTAGCCTACTTTGCCACTGACCGTTCCAAGGCGGTAACCCTATTGCCAACCCTTTTGTGTTTGTGATTTCTTTTGCATTTATTATTACTTTTGCCTTCTTGTTTGTCTGTTTGCGTGTTTGTTTTTGTGTTTTGGGGTTGAATGTCCTCCTTGAATGCTACTTTCCCTGTCCGATCTTTTTATATTTCTTTATTCATTCATATGTCTATCTTTTTTTCTTGTCAATTTGTAAGAAAGTTTGTGTTTAATATTTTTTGTATGGTACATTTTTGCTAATGTAACAACGTATCTATGTAATAAAGTTTTGGTTTTTTAAAATCCGAAATTATGTACCATCCGAATTACTATGACACCGCACTATTATCAAAATTCAATCGACATATCATCAATTGATGAACTTTGTTTTATGCAGTAATGTGTTTTGAATGCCAAAATATATTTCTGCATTATTTCTTTTACACAATTATTTGTTATATGTTTACAAAGACCGGGACCATTAATTAACAATTAATACATTTAAGACGTTCATTGTTTTCATTCGTGTACTCTGATAATCATCCCAGTTGTTAGAGCCGATCATTTTTGTTACTCAACCGATCTCAAAACACAAAGAACAGGTGGTTGTCACGTGGTATCACTGATGCGAGTTTTCGTTGCTATGCTAAAGTTACTCGGTAATTTTATTTGTTGATTGGAAAAGGTCAAAGGTTCCCAGCTAGCAAAGCATATGGGACCCATATGGGTCCAATGTTGTTTTCCATACGGGCCCAATATGGGCTGCCCACATGGGCCCCATACCAAAAGTGCAACCGGGATTAACCTGGGTCCCATGTGGGCAGCCCATATGGGTCCAACATGGGACCCATATGGGTCCCAGCTCGCAAAGCATATGGGACCCATATGGGTCCAATGTTGTTTTCCATACGGGCCCAATATGGGCTGCCGACATGGGCCCCATACCAAAAGTGCAACCGGGATTAACCTGGGTCCCATGTGGGCAGCCCATGTGGGTCCAACATGGGACCCATATGGGTCCCAGCTAGCAAAGCATATGGGACCCATATGGGTCCAATGTTGTTTTCCATACGGGCCCAATATGGGCTGCCCACATGGGCCCTATACCAAAAGTGCAACCGGGATTAACCTGGGTCCCATGTGGGCAGCCCATGTGGGTCCAACATGGGACCCATATGGGTCCCAGCTAGCAAAGCATATGGGACCCATATGGGTCCAATGTTGTTTTCCATACGGGCCCAATATGGGCTGCCCACATGGGCCCCATACCAAAAGTGCAACCGGGATTAACCTGGGTCCCATGTGGGCAGCCCATGTGGGTCCAACATGGGACCCATATGGGTCCCAGCTAGCAAAGCATATGGGACCCATATGGGTCCAATGTTGTTTTCCATGCGGGCCCAATATGGGCTGCCTACATGGGCCCCATACCAAAAGTGAAACCGGGATTAACCTGGGTCCCATGTGGGCAGCCCATGTGGGTCCAACATGGGACCCATATGGGTCCCAGCTTGCAAAGCATATGGGACCCATATGGGTCAAATGTTGATTTCCATACGGGCCCCATATGGGCTGCCCACATGGGCCCCATATCAAAAGTGCAACCGGGATTAACCTGGGTCCCATGTGGGCAACCCATGTGGGTCCAACATAGGACCCATATGGGTCCCAGCTAGCAAAGCATATGGGACCCATATGGGTCCAATGTTTATTTCTATACGGGCCCAATTTCAAAAGTGCAACCGGGATTAACCTTGGACCCATGTGGGCAGCCAATATGGCTCAATATGGGCTCAATATGGGACCCATATGGGTCCAACGTTAATTTCCATACGGGGCCCCATGTGGGCTGCCCACATTGGCCCCATATCAAAAGTGCAACCGGGTTTAATCTGGGTCCCATGTGGGCAGCCCATGTGGGTCCAACATGGGACCCATATGGGTCCCAGCTAGCAAAGCATATGGGACCCATATGGGTCCAATGTTTATTTCTATACGGGCCCCATATGGGCTGCCCACATGGGCCCCATATCAAAAGTGCAACCAGGATTAACCTGGGACCCATGTGGGCAGCCAATATGGGTCCAACATGGGCTCAATATGGGTCCAATGTTGATCTCCATACGGGGCCCAATGTGGGCTGCCCACATGGGCCCCATATCAAAAGTGCAACCGGGTTTAATCTGGGTCCCATGTGGGTCAAAGGCTCAATATGGGGCCAATGTTGATTTGCATACATGTCCAATATGGGCTGCCCACATGGGCCCTATATCACAAATACAACCAGCTATGTACTCGGAAAAAGAAGAAGAAGAAGGGGTTTAGGGGTATGACTGGACATGAAAACTGCATGAACTTCAACAAAGAACCCCTAAATGTGTATGCTACTTACCATGTGGACTGGACAAGAACGTTTTTCTTAAGGGCAAATGAAATAAAACTTTGTTAGTTTGGTGTGTAACGTCATTTTCCATCACATTTTAGGCTATGTAAGACGGTCAACTTTTTTAGTGGTGGAAGCCGACCTCTCACGCATTCCTGGGTAGAACATCATGTAAGATACGTACTGTATACTTCCCGTCGTCCGTAAGAATCGACACAAGTGGAGCTCCCAGTGGGATTCGAACCCGTTGAGAAGATTTCCAACGCAGCGTCTTTACCCTCTCAACCACGGATGCGCTATAAAATATAATGTCTGCGTAACTTACTTGAACTCACTCACTTCTCACCAATGTCACTAGACGAATGCAGCTCAGGTCCGCTTCACCGTCTCTGCATAGTACGCGAGAGGTTACCATCATCTGTGCCATCCAGAGTGATTTTCTAAGCTATGTAGCTTTCTTTGTAATCAATTGCTTCACCAATATGCAAGTCTACGGAGCATGTCGCATTAGAATCTAAACAATGACTAGGAGCTAATAAAATCCCACTTAGAGGGGATTATAAAAGTACAGGGATTTAATTGATGAGTCTACTGTGTATGAAACCAATATGTGTCTATATGAACTATCAAACGGCAGAAGCAAGGCCTGATTACGTTACATTTGACTAATTTTAACAAGAGTTATGGACCTTTTTTGGATTTTGTTCTGTCCTGTCCTGAGTCAGTGATAATGATAATTTCGTGTGTGCACAATAACTTCAGTGAACGGTTTCCGATTTCCACCAAATGTTGTATGGTGTGAAGCCTTCTACCTGCAAGGCTTTTGACAAGTTCGATTCTGAGAAAAACTGACACTTGCCTTAAAGAGTTATTACCCTTGATTATTGAAAGAATAGGCAAATTTTAGCTTAAGTACACGATGCATTTATTAAACGGATTCCGATCTTCAAGCAATTCAATATTAGACTTTATATCAATATGAACTTTGACAAGATGACAGTGAGGAAAACGGACACATGCTTTACTGAGTTTTTTCCCTTGATTATTGCGAATAAATTAGGTAAACTGGTTTTGCTTTTCTCACAGTTTGGAGTGTAACTTTATATCAAACGGATTTCAGACACGTTAGGCAATTATCAAGTTATTTCCCTAAGTTGTAGAGATATACGATCGTCTGATTATTTCCTATTCTGCTTTGAACAGGTCATCAATTATTATGTATTATTCTAATTAAACAAAGAGGATATCGTCCTCTGAATGAGGAGCATAATTGTTTTCACGATGATTGTAATCAATAGGATTTGATTTTCCATGTTATTTAGGTTAATATTATTACGATCGCGGTTGTGATTTACCTTGAATACAATTGATGAGTGATTAACAAAATTTGCAAGCACGGAACTAGTTAGGTATGGCACTAATGTTTGTAGATATATTATTGATATCCCAATGAGAACGAAATGTGCACCTCTTGTCGCAGATTTGATTTTGTATTGGTATGAAAGAGATTTCATATTTAGTCTTTTACCAGATGCTTCTTTATACCTGGATGATATATTCAACAATTATAACCCTTTCTTTTCTGCTATGGTTAATGCATGTATCATCTTTCCTCAGGAACTCATCAAGCTTATATTTCTGATAATGTACCTTCTATTCTTGCTTTACATCTCTCGATTGAAATTGAGAATCTATAAGTAAACTCTATGACAAGAGAGATCATTTCAATTTTGACATTGTTAATTATCACCACTTAGATGATACTGTTCTATGATCAATTTCCTATGGGACCATGTTTCTCAGATCATTCGATTTTCTAGAGCTTGAAGTCGAGGTGAGGAGATTAATATTCGTAACCTTTGTATAACTAAAAGCTACTCCACCAAGATAACGTTTCCAAAGTAAGTAGGTGTAAACGTTGGACAGGAAATCTAACTTTCACAGAACACAGGCTACTAACAGCGCACATAGAATGCTGATGGGGGTTTAAATCAGGTTCGAGGGTGTACCAAACTTCGTAATGACCATGGCCATGATCACGATCATATTATCTGTGTTAAACGTGTTAAAAGGTTTATCAAAAGAGGTTATGACCCTATCATTTTGCAACGCACTGCATGCTTGGTGGTGGACCATTTACAATTCGCCACTCTGCTCTCCTCTTTAATTGTGCGACGACCGGACAGGCTGTTGACCCTGTGATGACGTCTACCCAAAGCCCAAAAGGACGGTAACAATTGACTTGTCGTGCCCTCAATGGTTTATTCTCTTGTTGCTCTGGCTTTTGCCAAGTCATTTCTAGGCTATTTATTTTTGTTTTACTTATATTGAATATGAAAGTTCGGAATCGCGATGGCCCTAACAGGATACGGAATTCTCTTAGGGCCATCGCGATCTCGCGGAGACTCAAACTTCGTGCAAACCTCGCGATTTTATATCGGCCTATTCTACATTGAAAAAATCGCGAGAATTACGCGAAGTTTGGGTTAGCAGACCTCGCGTTTTTATCAGAGGGCGAAAACAAGAAAACTATAACTTATTCTCGGAAACTAGTCAGAATAAAATCGCGAGGTATGCGCAAAGTTTGATTTGCAATCCTCCCGTTTTTTAGCTCTACTGGCCAAAGGCCAGGAGGGCTTATGCGATCACTTTTCTTCCGTCGTCCGTCTGTGCGTCCGTCTGCCTGTTAGCAATTTTATAAAATCGACATCTCCTCTGAAACCGCTTAAAGGATTTTGATGAAACTTCATTACAATGTTACTTGGGAAGGCCCCTCTCAGATTTGTGTTTTTCGCGGCCGCTAGACATCCAAGATGGCCGCCATGGCTAAAACTAGGTCAAATTTAAGGAAATTTCAAACGACATCTCCTCCGAAACCACTGATTCCATTCTACTGAAATATCATATACATGATCCATGGGTTGGCCTCTATTAAGTTTGTGTTTTTCATTATCGTCGAATAATCAGAATGGCCACCACGGCGACCCAAATCTTACATGAGTTATATAGGAAAAGTTTAAAACTGACATCTTCTCTAAAACCGCATGAAGGATTTTAATGAAACTTAATCACAATAATATTTGGGATAGTCCCTCTCATATTTGTGTTTTTCACGGCCGCCAGTCATCCAAGATGGTCGCCATGTCTAAAATTAGGTCAAATTTAAGGATATTTCAAACAACATCTCCTCCGAAACCACTTTTTGCATTCTTGTGAAATATCATAAACATGTTTCTTGGGTTAGCCTCTATCATGTTTGTGTTTTTCGTTATCGTCGAATTATCAAAATGGCCGCCACAGCGACCCAAAGTTTACATAAGAGTTATATAGGAAAACGTTAAAAATGACATCTTCTCTGAAACTTCTTGAGGGATTTTGATGAAACTTAATAAAAATGATATTTGGGTAAGTCTCCCTCAGATTTATGTTTTTTTGCGGCTGCCAGTCATCCAAGATGGCCACCATGGCTAAAACTAGGTCAAATTTAAGTAAATTTGAAACAACATCACCTCCAAAACCACTTATTCCATTCTTGTGAAATAGCATATACATGTTCCTTGGGTTGGCCTCTATCAAGTTTATGTTTTTCGTTATCGTCGAATAATCAAAATGGCCACCACGGCGACCCAAAGTTTACATAGAGTTATATAGGAAAAGGTTGAAAATGACATTTTCTCTGAAACCGCTTGAAGGATTTTGATGAAATTTAATCACCATGATATTTGGGATAGTCCCTCTCAGTGGCCGCCAGTCATTTAATATAGCCGCCATGTCTAAAACTAGGTCAAATTTAAGAAAATTTCAAACAACATGTCCTCCGAAAACACTTAATCCATTCAAGTGAAATATCATATACATGTTGCTTGGGTTAGCCTCTATCAAATTTTTTTTTTTTTGTTATCGTCGAATAATCAAAATGGTTGCCATGTTGACCCAAGGTTTACATAGAGTTATATAGGAAAGGTTAAATATGAAATCTTCTCTGAAACCTTGTGAAGGATTTTGTTGAAACATTATCACAATGGTTGGCGTCTATTAAGTTTTTGTTTTTTGTTTTCTTGCAATAATCAAAATGGCCACCGTGGTGACCCAAAGTTTATATAGGAAAAGGCTAAATATGACATCTTTGCACAGAAGAGGGTCTACAGGCCCTCTTGGGCCTCTTGTTTAATTGTAGAATAGGCCGATATAAAATCGCGAGGTTTGCACGAAGTTTGATGTGCAATTCTCGCATTTTTTTCATTGTAAAATACGGCGAAAATGCGAGATTTATTTCGCATTCTCGCGATCTCGTCAAAATGAAAACGCGATAAATTTGCGAGGTTTGCGCGAAGTTTGACTTGCAAACGTTTTTTTTCAATGTAGAACAGGACGAGAATGCGAAATTTATTTCGCAATCTCGCGAAATTGAAAACGCGAGATCACGATGGCCGTAACAGGATTCCGTATGAAAGTGATCATGACCAATGATCTTACGCAGTTTGTAAATCACGTCACCATAGAAGTCAGGTTGTGATAGTCCTTGTCGCATAAGAGTTCTTAAATTACTTTTATATTTGGAAAAAAGATTGGGGTTACGATAATATTTTTTTTTGCAAAATTTGAGTAATTGAGAGAGATTCCGACATAATAAACCGATGACACACAAATAAAACCGTTAACGAAAATCGAAGAACATGTTTCGCAGTTATATATGAGAACTAATATTATCAAGTTACGATAAAGTATATCGTGGATGGCTCTTAATAAATTGTGTAGGAGAGTATAAAAAGGAAGCTCACACATAATATAGCTGCCTCCATAAACTGCCTGTTAGATAATTCCGTCACGTGTTCAATATGGATGCGCCCGGGCCATAGTTCATTTGTTAAGTGATCTATATTCTGGGTAAGGTCGCTCCTGGGATCTTACCAAAATAGCTTTCTTATTTTACTGCTTTTGTCTGCTAGTTTCCCCTTCAAAAAGTTTATGGAGGCGCCATTAAGTTTTACAATGGTAATCGATTTTTAATTAAAATCTTACAAATTACTTGTTACCATATACTGGTTTCTCCATCTAATCGATTCATCTGTTTAATACACGGCGCCCACATAACAGTTTATTGATGTAACTTTACACATATGTATGTATAATTCTATAATTATATGACTTTACTGTAACTATTCGCTACAATGCTATATGTACATAATGTAATGGAAAAGGTCATGTATGTATATGATTTTACACTCAGTTATATATATATGATAACCTCTTCTTCCATTGCACTTACCAACAATAATCACAAATATATCACGTCAGCGTAAAATAAAGTTTTACTTCTTTATCTGACGCGGAATACTTTTTCTATTCCAATGCAATACATATGTAGCACGGGCATCGATTTGTTTATTTTCAAACTCTGGGTTGAAACGAACCTACTAATTTAATTATGTGACAATCAGAAACCGTTTGCTAAAGTTATCGCATTTCCGTAATGCATGCGTCAAAATTGTGCAATGACCGGACAGATTGTGGACGCCTACCTAAATCCTCATAGGACGTAAGCGTTTGATGTTTGTCTTAAATATTGTCTTGTTGTACCCTTAACGATTTGTTCTCTTGTTGCTCTGGCTTTTGCCATGTCAGTGAGTACTTGCGTTGTGGCTTTCTAGGCTTCATATTTTTATATTATATATACATGATCATTTATGTGTTAAATTTATATTGCCTAATAATGCTGCCTTGTTTGTTAGAGAATATAACCTGAGGGTGACAATAGGGTAAGAGTGAGGTTTGGTGAACCCTAGAACCTGTTTTTTTTGTTGCCACTGACCGATCTAAGGCGGTAGCCCGATTGTCAACCCTATTATGTTTGTGATGTTATATCTTGCATTCTATTGATCTTTGTAGTTGTTGCTTGTTCGTTAGCGTGTTTGTGATTGACTGTGGTCCTTGAATGCTACATTTTCTGTTATACTTGTATATCTACTTGAGCTTGTCCAAGGTGTTATTAAATAAATATACAAAGCATATTTGGTGCTGAAGTTCCGAGAAAACATTTAAAATTCTGATATTTTGACAAGATCAAGGCAAGAATTCCATAATGCACCCGTTGCATTTATTCATTATCTAACTTATTCAAGATTTTCTTAAAAGAAACTTTCATTGAAACTGTAGTGACAATCAGAAACTGTTTATTAAAGCTATTTGCTCAAAATATAAAAAAGAGTTTACGGACGACGATGAAGGACAGTTAACACACCATCACATATGCCTTTTTTGACCTTCTACCAGAAGAGAATAATTTAAGTGAGTGGAGTAATATATTCCCAGGGTGTAGCAAATAGTGTCCCCACGAATTTGGCGGAATATAATTAGTTAAACACACTAACCTTATGATGCATGCAAAATATTTACTATTAGAAATTAACATAATGACAAGCTTTAGAAAATGTAGGTATGTATGTATTCTGCTTCTAATAAATATCTTATAAATACCAGAGGCTTTACATAACCGTTAAATTAAGTTTAATATTGCTTTAAAAAAACTCTGGTTTGTCCTTTATCTTAACCTGAACCATTTCTTATCTACGGCAATTGTCCTGGGTGTATTCATAAAACCTCTTAGCAATATCTTAAGTAAAATGTTATCATTTTTTTTAAAACAAATTTCCTAGCGATTTAAGACGTTTTCTTAATGTTGTTAATAAGGTGATGGATAAATAAAACCTGCAGCTAAATAGTTGTCTTAAACTAGATGGTTTGTAATATCCTTGAGAAGTTAATAAGGATGTTAAAATCCTAATTTTTTACTTAAAGTTCTCCGGCCATGTTTTGTTTCATGAAATGTTTATGTTTATTTAAATCGAAATCAATACACAACAATAGATATTTACAATTCACACATTGCAATATCTGTGAAAAGCGAGAATAAGATCTTATTTGACGACGTAGAAAACATTGAACAGGTAAATTAATCCACAGGTAAATGTATTTATCAATTATCTGGCAATAGTTGTGCAGCTATACAATTCAGATTTACCTCATTTCCCCGTGCACTCACGCAGTGCTAAAAGTAGTATCTACGTCATGCAAATAATACTTATTTTAACATAGAACTTAGTAGCGGATTTAAATATATGTTTCTCTCCGGGATAATCAAGAAATGTTCAGATGATGTTTAAGAGTTAAATTTGTTAATTGATAATACTACAAAAAGGGTGGCCATTCATCTTTAAGTAATATTTTTCACTTAAGCTGCTTTACGAATACGGGCCCAGGTCCAGTATACCTGTACAATGTAGACATGCGTTTAGATTACATTCTTTTTGTTGATAGCATAACATACATTTATCAAACACTTTAGGTCTGGTAGCATTTTGATATCAGTAAACTTTTGTTGATTATACACCAAATCGATAAGCTCAATAAATACACTCGTCGATCCTGGTTGAATGATAGTATCAGTTATCCAGTACACACTATTTGATGTTCCTATCTTTAATTGATTGCTAATACTGTATTAATACAAAGTACACATCGTGTCTAATTGACATTTAAAACAGATCGCTATGACAATAATTAATTATACATCACACATACAATCGTTACATATTTAAGCAGGCCTGTTATTTCCACTGCGTCTACATATACTACAGGAAACAAGCTTAAGGAACTCAATTCTGTGTTTATAATAACATATCTGTACATGTTTAATATTTTCATTTCAGTACACAGTATTAGTATTAATTTTCAATAGAAAATATGGTGCAGGTATCGGTGGAGGTTTTCAATCACTGGTAGATTATCAACATAGTATGTGGACAAACAAAACAGATATATACAGACCCTAAATACCACTTATTTGGACTGGTGACTGATAAATCAAAGACTAGTAACATCATACGATTACAAATGCCAACACACTTCCCATGTAATTGTTTCGTGTCACATAACGCACATGTCATTGAGCCATCAACATGTACCTTATTTTCTTGTCAATACAGTAATTGTGCTCCCATATTATTTGATACAGATGGCTACTTCTCATGTAAAACTAAAAGCACCAGACGATCTCAAATTTAGATCCATTATTGCAGGACATGCTTGCGAAACACACAGGTTAAATAATGTAGCAGACATTCTTTTACGACCATTAACAAAACTTGTCAAAAGCTATATAATAGACACACCAGAATCTTTTAAACAACCTCCTAAACATATTCAATCTAACATAACATGAGTACATCTTGATGTGGAAAATATATATTTAAACATACCACACTATTTAGGCGTTGAAGCAGTTATATTCTGGATACAATACCCACATGAATTACAATAAAAATTTCCATAGACTTTTGTAATATATGCAATAAAATTAATGTTATCAAATAATACATTCATATTCAACAACACATACTACAAACAAGACAAAGGAACAGCAGTGGGAAGCAAATTGTATCCAATTTATTAGCATACCTTGAGGAAAAACTACACATTACGTGGTCCCACCTTAATTCCATTAAGCGATAGGAAAGCTTTTATTAGCAGGATTTTAACATTGATATTTCGACAATAAAACATGTTTTTACTGAAAATATGCGATAACCTGTTTAAAATTACCTATTAAATGTTTTAATTTTACCATATGCAAACTTTTTAAACCGAAAATAAGGTTTTATTTCATACCCCAGCCAACTCCGTTTACGCTTCTTGGAGAAGGGATTAGATGGGGTATGAAAAGTCATACTCGGACCACGTAATGATGAAAGGGAAACACTGGACACCAATTTTATACAATACTTCGAGAAACATTAGGAACGCTTTCTAGATGATTGCTTCAGGATCTTTACAAGAACCAACGATGATTTAAACAAATTACATAACTTCTTAAAACACATCATCTTTCATTTAAGTTTACAGTAGAAACACACAATGAACAATTACAATTTTAGGCTCCTTAGTCATTAATAACCATGGACAAATAGAAACAGAGATATATTACAAGCCTACAGACAGCAAGCACTATATATTATTCCCATTAGGCCATCCTTAACATATAAAAACACGCATACCATACAACTCTAGGAGAATTAAAAATAAAATAATATAATAAATATTTTTAATCTTTTCTCCTTTTAAAAGAAAATATCTATTGCAATTAATTTTAGATGGTGTTTTGGCAATGGAAATCAACCGGGAGTCTATACAGATCCAGAAGAATAAATCTAATTCAACACATAACTAGTAAAATCCAGAAATCTTCAAAAACAAAACGATACTTCTCAGCAATACAAAAATGAAGGAAATATCAATATAAAAGAATATTTAAAAGTAAACGTCAACCACCAAACCTGAGACACATATTAAAGTTCTCCGGCCATGTTTTGTTTTATGAACATGTTTTTGTTTATTTAAATTGAAATCAATACACAACAATAGATATTTATAATTCACACATGCAATATCTGTGAAAAGCGAGAATAATATTTTATTTGATGACGTAGAAAACTTTGAACAGGTAAATTAATCCACAGGTAAATGTATTTATCAATTATCTGGCAATAGTTGTGCAGCTATACAATTTAGATTTACCTCATTTCCCCGTGCACTCACGCAATGGTAAAAGTAGTATCTACGTCATGCAAATAATATTTATTTTTACATACAACTTAGTAGCGAATTTAAATATTATATGTTTCTCTCCGGGACTATCAAGAAATGTTCATACAGGTAAACTCCTAGCGGCGGCACGGTTGACCTCGGAGAGCAAAAGGTCGCGTTAATATGACAAAGGTTTCAATAAATGTTTTTTTTGTTTGTAACAGACAGAAATCGAGCGTGTGTTACTATAAATAGATTTTAATGTCTATTGCTTGGGGTTCATTACACTTCATGTTACACTTTCTGTCTTCCTCTTTTTTTTTCAATTCCAAACAGTGTATTGTAAAAGTTCAGCAATATCTTTAACGTGCATGGGGTATGGCTCTCCCTGTAATGGGATCGACGGCTTTACACTCCACTTGAAAGAAGTCATAGTTTCGATATACCTTGCACGAGAAAACTACTGCGGGAATATGTTTTAAAAATCTGAGATGTGACCGCACTGTGATTCGAACACGAAATTTTTTGAAAGAGTTGCAAAGATGCTAACCAATCGGCCACCGCAACTTTATGTCAATAAAAATGTGTTGATAATGTTACATGTATAAACGGGGTAAAATTCCCCCCGAAGTCATGTTCATTGTGTCATTTTTGCCATGTTCATTAAAATTCTTAATCGCCATCCCTGTATTGTTTCATGTGCTACTTGAGTGGTGGCAGAACACGACGATAGATGGAGTGTTACAATAAAATTTGCAACAACTGCAGTTCTGCAAATCAGCTCTGAAATTCTGCAGATGAGAAGGTTCTATGCCCATTCTGCATATGTTTTATCTAGAAGTAAATGGAGAGCGGGCCTGTTCATTTATGTTGGGGCCATATAACTTTTTTGTGGTGGCGTGCCGTTAAATTCCAATTCGGCTAAACTCCGACTTCATTCTATCCGTTACACTTTTTTTAAATGTTCGTGCCTTTGATGAGGACGTAAACTGCTCGGTCCCGTGTATCATCTGAGTACATCAAAGAACCATAGGAATAAATTCGTTAGGAAGTGTAGGGTAGGATCCCGGATTCCCATTCAGCATTGCCTCTCTATGGGCGGCTCTAAATGACCTATATTGTGTTGATGAGCCGTTAAAAACATTCAGTTCAATATTTCGTCACTTTTCACTCTTCCCGACTAATATTTACATACATGCAGTCAAACAAATTGTTTTAATTTCAAAAGTAAGTGCTAAAATGATGTAAAACTCCATTCAAATCAAATCAAATGAATCGTCTCCGTGGCCGAATGGCTAACAACGTTGTGTTGTAAACCTTCGCCTTTCACCGCTGCGGGTTCGAATCCCACTAGGAGCTTGACTTGTAAGTGAGGAAGTGTCGACTTTTACGGATGGCGGGAGTTGTACAGTACTGGTTTTACCCAGGAAAAGTGGGTGGTCTGCCTCTACCACAAAAAATCGATATATAACCTTACATGTGTTGAAAATGAAGTAACACACCATACAAACAAAACAAGCAAACTTTTTTAAAACGCAGTCGTCATAAGGCCCCATGTAATAAATGAATAAGTGAGTGAGCGAGCGAGCGAGCGATCGAGCGAATTCGGAGCGAGCCAGCCAGCCAGACAGCCAATCAATCAGGGAATAATTAATGTTGTTTTAAGGCCCCATGTAATGAACGTATGAATGAATTAATTAATTAACACATAAGTAGGTCATATTGTGCGCAAAACCCATGGAAGCAAAGAAAAAGAAGTAAATATAAAGAAATGACATTCATGTCAATAACAAACGATGTATTTATAGTAACACGTGTTAGTTGCAACAAACAAAGCATTCACGCAAACCTTTGTCAAGATAACGCTAACTTTTGATACGAAAGGTCAACCGTGCTGCCGCTAGGATTTTCACTGTATGCTGTTTAAGGGTGACCACTGCTGAGGTTTTGGATTTTTGCACTTCCGGAAATTTACATTTGTTATATTTCAAAAATTATAATAAAACTGGAAAAAATAATTATACAGTAACAAACTCATGCCCAATAGGGATATTTTAGTGCAAAAAAAAAGAACATTTTTTAGAATTTTTTTTATACCTCACATTTTGTGCCCAAAATTGACAATTTTTAACATGAGCCAAAATGGGGGGTAGGGGTACAAAAGATGGTATTTCTCAAAAAACGTTTAAGATATTCACTTAATTTAAACTTTATTACAAAGACATGTGTTAGGATATACAGAGACAGCAATACAAAGTATTGTTCCTATTATTTGTTACAGACCTATGCCGTTATATGTCAGAGCTCGTCGAAATCTAAAAAAGCACATTTTTTTCTCAGTTTTTATTGAATATCTTTCTTATATGCACACCGACCCCCAATTTTTATTTTTTCATTCTAAAACTCAGGTCTTATATATATTGTAGACAAAATATCTCAAAAAGTTAACTGTTCCTTTATCATGAAAAATTGATTTATCACAAATTTAAAAATGCAATTTATAGTAAACTGGGTGGGGTAATGACAAGGGATGTAATAATTGTTCAGATGGTGATAAAAATACCACAACTCTTAATTTTTCGTCCTAAAGTATGATCTATTACATTAAAAAATACGGAAAATCGATACCTGTTCTGCAAACCACACTACACACATATAAGTTGCCATACACAATTTTCAGCTGATTCAGAATTTAAAACCACACTGTGAGAGTGTATTACTAAAGATTAATTTTGCGAAAAAGTTATATCACCGACCCATCATTATTTTTCCAGAAACTAACTAGTAATATGTTAGTCTTCATAAAAAACAGGGAAATTAAAAATTCTTACTGTTCTGATATTCACCAGAGGGCACCCTTAAGAGTTAAATTTGTTAATTGATAATACTACAAAAAGGGTGGCCATTCATCTTTAACACATGCAAACCCTAATTATAACAAAAATGCAAAAAAAGAAGACTGTTACAAAATATGGAACACCAAGATGTGGAATATGCAAATTCATAATCGATGGATCGAAATTCAAATTTGTTAGTAAAACATATCATGATAAAGAAAACATGACATGTACATTAAAGAATGTAATTTATGTTATAAAATGTTCAGGTTGTGAAGAACTTTATTTTGGAGAAACGTCACACGTAAGAAACAAAGTGACCCTACACAATCAACACAGAAGAGATCCAAGCAGAAAAATGAATCCACTAAGCGAACATAAGACACCAAACCGAGAAATGTATGTGTAGTGGGTTCTCACAATAAACTTATTTACGGGACTGAGTGCACAGGGCATGTGACAAGTTCGTATATGTGGGTTAAACATATGTGGGCTACACTTTATCAAATAATGTTACTGATTTTTTTCTCTCACGTGAAATCATAAACCAGATCCGGTGATCATCCATCTCAATGGACTAAACCATTCCATTGAATATTTAATAGTCATGGGCTGGGAGAAGAACTCAAGAGACTCACTATACAGGAAAATAAAAGAGTCCTTTCGGATTAAAAAAAATCAGAACTGCGTCTCCTTATGGATTAAACACACACACGCAGGAACGTAACGTAATGGTAGTTAAATGTGCACCAGTTATTAACCTTAAACTGTAACGTAACCCCAAACAAGAGCATCAAGAATTGCAGGGCAATCCATAGTCCCCCACCGGCCCAGACAAACATTTTCCAGACATTTTCTATGATGGAGGTCAAAGATCAAGGTCACAATGACCTTATTTTGGTTCGCGACACACCGCTATCCCCATATGTATTCACATACCAAGTTTGGTGTCTCTAAGTGTTATAGTATTGAAAATACGGTCCGGACAGGCATTTTCTATGACAGAGGTCACAGGTCAAGGTCACGGTCACAATGACCTTATTTTGGTACGCGACACACCGCTATCCCAAGATGTATCCACATACCAAGTTTGGTATCTCTAACAGGCCTAAGTGTTATAGTATTGAAAATACGGTCCGGACAAGCATTTTCTATGCATTTTCTGTGACAGAGGTCACAGGTCAAGGTCAAGGTTACAATGACCTTATTTTGGTACGCGACACACCGCTATCCCAAGATGTATACACATACCAAGTTTGGTATCTCTTAAGTGTTATAGTATTGAAAATACGGTCCGGACAAGCATTTCTTATAACAGAGGTCACAGGTCAAGGTCATAGTGACCTTATTTTGGTACGCGACACACGTTATCCCAAGATGTATCCACATACCAAGTTTGGTATCTCTAAGTGTTATATTATTGAAAATACGGACAAGCAATTTCTATTACAGAGGTCACAGGTCAAGGTCACGGTCAAGCTATGTACATCAAATGATGACCACATGACGTCACATAGAAACTGTGGTCATTGTAGTTTGTCAATAAATGAAATGGATCGGGGTTCCGGTCGAAACTGTCAAAGACGTTGCATGCCTATCTTATTTATTTTTTCAAATACATTGTCTGTCTGTCTGTCTGTCTCTCTCTCTCTGTCTCTCTCTCTCTATATATATATATTCTCTATATATATATTATACCTCATTTGTGTATTTGTTTCTATGGACAGGAGAGATAATAAAATTACTCGAATGCAACATGTTAAAGGCGATTTAGTCACGACTTATTCTTGTCCGTTATATATTACCTGCACATTAATAAGTTACAAACGGTAAACTATAAAAACACACACAAAATATCCAATATAAATAAGGTTTATTGAGATATATAAATACATTTAATGTGATTTCATATCCTCTTCTCATTCTCTTTAATGACTAACACAATTGTTGTATTTGATAATTTTAAAATGTTGTTCTTGATAATAATTATCCAAGTTTTATACACATTGAAACTTTTTTACAGTGTCTCTTTTTATTCGGATGATAAAAGAGTAAGAGTGAGGTTTGTTGCACTCTAGAACCTGATTTAAACCCCCGGAGCCTTTTTTGCCACTGACCGTTCCAAGGCGTTGGCCCTGTTGTCAATTCTTGTGCAGTTGTTGTTTGTTTCTGTGCGTGTTTGTGAATAACTGTGGTCTTTGAATGCTACGTTTGGTGTTCGACTTTTATATCTACTTTTACGAAACAAGACTCTTCAGATAACCTAAATAGGTGGTTATGAAGAGATAGCTAACGTTTTGATATATGTTACCCCAAGCACGATTGTTGAGTATCCCATTAACATGATTGCACGAATTAAAGGTACATCTTCAAAGCCCTGGGTATCTTTGTTATTCTAAAAGGTAAAGGTATTTGCCATAAAAGAAAGAGTTAAACATCAAATTTCGGAAAAATCTGCATGAAAGGAATGTCAATGTGAAAAGTCGGAAAACGGTTTAAAACGGGTTAGGTTGAAATCGTTGCTCTAATCACAGGAATGACGCATCGTTTATATAAATCAAAACGCATTCCATCGACGAATAAATGTTAGTCATACTTGTAAGTGGTGTAGGAAAACCTTACGAGGGTGCTTCAAAAAGTTCTGTCACTAGGCATATACCCTTTGAACTGGATATTACACTCAGATAAAGTAGTGTATTTATAGTACTACTGGGTTCGCTCTCTTAAAATCCACAACAAAAATGAAAAATTTCCGGTTATTTATACCCCTGAATTTCCTACCCTTACCACACCTTTTGGATATTGGCATCTCTGAAAATGTCCTTGTTAGAAAACTTTGTAAAAATTATTTGAATAATTCTATGCTTTTAAATTTTCTTGTACGCCATTTGTTGTTATTCGCCATCCACGAACATGATTGTCGAGAATTCGGAAAGGTCTTGCTGCAAACCAGATATGAGTGAATGCATATCCCTTAATTTTAGCAGAAATAACGATGATTTTCTTCATTTTGTTTACGGAAATGTTATACCTTTTAATGTCGTAATTATTCTCATAGTATTAATATGTTTTCATATTTTTTTACAAAGCCTAGTCCTTCAGTGTTTAAATTTCATATTCAACACATTATTGTAGAATTTTGTACAATGTTTAGTGAACATATTGATCATCCAAAAACTCTATTTCAGAAGACTGCCCTTCCATTTAATGTCCATTTATCATTAAATTAATTTTACACGTTAGCTTAAAATGTTAATTTCTAAGACAATGCCTTTTCATCTACCATGCTTAAATTATAAATCTGGTAATGCACAGATATAACTGGTAATGTATGAGAAATTGCAAAGGTCTTCTACAAGTATTTAAAGAGAAACAGTGACAATTAACATACCTGAAAAAACTCAGGACGAAAATGCCAAAGTATGTATAAGTGATGTGTATTAAATGTTCCATAACTTTCGTCACACAAAAGATACAGCATTCATTTTATCATGAATGGTATAGTATTGAAACTTTCTTTCATTTGATTTGTACCAAACATCAACACTCACAACGAGCACATAATTGTTAAAACGCGTTAGTAACAGAACTTATTGAATGACCCTCGTAGATCATCACAAGGAGATAGACACATTTCTTTGTGAAGAGATTTCCAGTCTTTCTTTGACATTCTTTGTCGCAGTATTTAACGACTTTGCATTTCAAACATCTTTTCAATTCCACATCCGCTCGGTTACAGGTCCAGCATGTATCGTTACGGAACGTATCTTGAGGAACGTAAACGCCATATGTTGTTTTCATAAACTGGAACAGTTGATCTTTAAACCTTTTAAGAATGTTGACGTTATCCCAAAGCACAGACGCCCTATCCTGATTACTTAGACACCATCTAAATACGACCGGATTAGTATCAGGTCCTCTCGCGCGCGATTCCCTATCTCCAAGGAACAGCCCTTCGTCATCTGTTTCCAACAAATCTTTGTAGATAGTTGCCTTTTTCAGCGTGACAAAATCGACAGAATCGGTCCGTTTTGGGTAAATGAACGTATTATCCACAGTACTTCCATTTATGGATAACCATACATGCGCTATATGTGTATCGTTTTCGATAGAACAACATGAACCGTAGATCAGCTTGGCGTCAATGCCAGCAGCTTTTAGGCATTTATATAAAACAATATTAACGAATATACAAGCGTTCATAACATCGTTTTCTTTTTGTAAATTGAATCTCTTTTCCAGTATTGTGTTAACTGTGTTTGCTCCGTCAGAAGTTGGAGGCAACCCAAACGGAAACTGTGTGAAGTCAACCATCTCTGGCATTAGCTTGTTCCTGAAAATGCATAAAACAACAAAAAATATTATATTATTTGCTTCTAAACACTATGTGCAGACATTATTCATCGTAAGAACAGTCTACCTATGGAAGAGGCCAAACCTTTGCTTAAAGTGGCTTGCCTCCGTAATGGTTCTAAAATTAATGTTTATTTGTATATTCCGAAATTGTATTGTAAAGTAGATAATAAACGGGCCATATTTAACCCCATACTCTTTCTAAAAGTAAGATTTATTAAAACACGTGTAAACAAATACCTTTGAATATCTCGAAGCTCTACAATTTGGGCGCACTGAGTACGCTGACAATTAAAATGTTAAAGTTTCAAAATGGCTTTTTAGTTTTCTCAACTATTGTTAGAGCTAAGATCGCATATTTTAGGAAAATATCATATAACAATAAATACACACATACAAAAAATAGATATAAAAATCGAACAGGGAAAGTAGCATTCAAGGACGACTGTCACCCATTAACACACACAGACACAAAGAACAACTTTAAAGATGAATGAAAGGCAAGATAATACATCACAAACACAAAAGGGTTAGCACTAGGTCTACCAAAATGTATCTGTCATAGTATGCATTCAACCATTAGCATGCGTTTACAACAAACAGCACTGTAGAATTTTGTACAATGTTTAGTGAAAATATTGATCATCCAAAAACGCTATTTCAGAAGACTGCCCTTCCATTTAATGTCCATTTATCATTAAATTAATTGTACACGTTAGCTTAAAATGTTAATTTCTAAGACAATGCCTTTTCATCTACCATGCTTAAATTATAAATCTGGTAATGCACAGATATAACTGGTAATGTATGAGAAATTGCAAAGGTCTTCTACAAGTATTTAAAGAGAAACAGTAACAATTAACATACCTGAAAAAACTCAGGACGAAAATGCCAAAGTATGTATAAGTGATGTGTATTAAATGTTCCATAACTTTCGTCACACAAAAGATACAGCATTCATTTTATCATGAATGGTATGGTATTGAAACTTTCTTTCATTTGATTTGTACCAAACATCAACACTCACAACGAGCACATAATTGTTAAAACGCGTTAGTAACAGAACTTATTGAATGACCCTCGTAGATCATCACAAGGAGATAGACACATTTCTTTGTGAAGAGATTTCCAGTCTTTCTTTGACATTCTTTGTCGCAGTATTTAACGACTTTGCATTTCAAACATCTTTTCAATTCCACATCCGCTCGGTTACAGGGCCAGCATGTATCGTTACGGAACGTATCTTGAGGAACGTCAACGCCATATGCTGTTTTCATAAACTGGAACAGTTGATCTTTAAACCTTTTAAGAATGTTGACGTTATCCCAAAGCACAGACGCCCTATCCTGATTACTTAGACAACATCTAAATACGACCGGATTGGTATCAGGTCCTCTCGCGCGCGATTCCCTATCTCCAAGGAACAGCCCTTCGTCATCTGTTTCCAACAAATCTTTGTAGATAGTTGCCTTTTTCAACGTGACAAAATCGACAGAATCGGTCCGTTTTGGGTAAATGAACGTATTATCCACAGTACTTCCATTTATGGATAACCATACATGCGCTATATGTGTATCGTTTTCGATAGAACAACATGAACCGTAGATCAGCTTGGCGTCAATGCCAGCAGCTTTTAGGCATTTATATAAAACAATATTAACGAATATACAAGCGTTCATAACATCGTTTTCTTTTTGTAAATTGAATCTCTTTTCCAGTATTGTGTTAACTGTGTTTGCTCCGTCAGAAGTTGGAGGCAACCCAAACGGAAACTGTGTGAAGTCAACCATCTCTGGCATTAGCTTGTTCCTGAAAATGCATAAAATAACAAAAAATATAATATTATTTGCTTCTAAACACTATGTGCAGACATTATTGCTCGTAAGAACACTCTACCTCTGGAAGAGGCCAAACCTTTGCATAAAGTGACCTGCCTCCGTAATGGTTCTAAAATTAATGTTTATTTGAATATTCCGAAATTGTATTGTAAAGTAGATAATAAACGGGCCATATTTAACCCCATACTCTTTCTAAAAGTAAGATTTATTAAAACACGTGTAAACAAATACCTTTGAATATCTCGAAGCTCTACAATTTGGGCGCACTGAGTACGCTGACAATTAAAATGTTAAAGTTTCAAAATGGCTTTTTAGTTTTCTCAACTATTGTTAGAGCTAAGATCGCATATTTTAGGTAAATATCATATAACAATAAATACACACATACAAAAAATAGATATAAAAATCGAACAGGGAAAGTAGCATTCAAGGACGACTGTCACCCATTAACACACACAGAAACAAAGAACAACTTTAAAGATGAATGAAAGGCAAGATAAGACATCACAAACACAAAAGGGTTAGCACTAGGTCTACCAAAATGTATCTGTCATAGTATGCATTCAACCATTAGCATGCGTTTACAACAAACAGCACTTACATGTGCATGTCATGGTTACAAAGGAAAACCGTGATGTCCGGATTCAGAGTCCCAACACCGTAACATATTATGTGCAGTCATATTTACATGATCCCAATCCATACAGCAGGTTTGGGCGATTATTATTTCTTCAAACAGCGGATCATGTTCTCCAATTTGTTTGTAAATAATTTTCTGAATTCGCCTTAAGTTTGTCAATATCGACATCATATACTGAACCAAAAAAACTTCCGCTGATGTTGATTCTGATTGTCAAGACAGCGAAATAGGAAAAGATTAATGATGTTTCAGGAATAATTAGACAGACCGCCAACAATAGTCCAAACAAAGATGTTTTTGAAAAGTTCAGTAAACAAGGGAGTTAGCCCTCTTTTTCTTAAAACATGCATTTTATCCACAAAAACAAATTAAATCTACGAAAATTGCCGATATTTGTCCAAGACAATATTCTCTATATGTTCCTTACCAAAAAAAATCACACAAAAATATAACACAGATCGTGTAGATGGCAGCAATTGATTATCAACATTCATCAAATTACTTTCCTTTAACATTTCTATATCATCTATGAAAAAGTTTTGCTTGGCAAATTTGAAACTGTTTAATGGGATATTTAGTACTCACTTAAGATTGCTTACAAAGATCAAACATTGTTTTATTAAAAAGCTGTTTAGGCTTTTATACAATTTATTTACAGGTACGCTCTCACGAAGGAAAATTTTATTTAAAAGGAAGATATACATGTTCAACATACAATGAAATGTTGGTCATATATGTACTTTGATCCTGTTACAGAGTCTATGAACGTCATGGATTTTTTAAACTAGTTAATGGTCATACATGTACACTATTTGCATATTTTGCTATCAGTTGCACGTATCGGTCTCGTGTTCACAAGTTATATTTGTATACTAAAAATAATCAGAAGTGCACGTGTAACTTAGATGACCTACATATATAGTCATATGTGCGTCCTGAAGACGACCTGGTTTGCTAGACAAGTCGTGATAATAAGAGGTTATTGATTGGGGTATACGAACATTTTAATATTGGTTCGCGATCGCCATATGGGGCGCAATATATTTAGCTTGAGGGCCTTATATTTCTACGAACGGCCGATATCACAAAGAACACATCTATCCCATTAAATGACCTGTTTATTACATGTGTGATCAAAATATTATCATTTTAGATAGACTCCCAGATACAATTTAGCAAAGTAAAAATAGGCCTACATTTTTGTATAAATTATATTACTCTGTAGGTAAATGCATGCATGGTAATTTATTTATTTATTAAGAATAAAATAACAGTATAACTTAAATTAATCTCAGTAATAGGATGTGTCATTTGAAATAAGCTAATCCGTTCCTTCCTACCAAGACACCATTTCACCTCCTGAATTAAAATTAAGAAAATCGTCATACGGGTGACGTTTTTATTCTTTGGCCTTGAATTTGTCAATTTTACGTGTCTGCTTGTCGTCATCATTGTATTGTAGTGCAATCACTTGATCATGTTCAACCGTCGTTGTTGTCGTTCAATGCACGTGCCGATTTGTAGTCGACTTTAAGCAAATATTCGCAATGTAACTCTAAATACATGTAACGCAGTGTAGATTCAATACGGATGTTCGGCCTCAATAATAGGTTATAGGCACTCCATAGCAATATGTTGCCACATTTTTTTAACATGACCGGGAAGCACTGGTGTATTACAGGAAAACAGACCAATTGTGTTACTAAAAATAACTCGTATACATATTAAACTGCGTAGGAATAACGCAATCAGCGCATAGTGTTTTAGGTCAAATTATGGAGGGCATGTCTCTTGGCAATCTCATTAAAAGCATATCCTACTTTTGCTTTGATGCTCTCCGCTATAGGATCTGACAACACTGCCTTGGAGTTCACGTCAGATCGACCTTTCATCTAATCATTACACAGGCAAATATCTAGGCGTAAAATTCGTATGTTTTACATATGTGATACATGTGTAATCCACATATGTTTTTCATATGAAAGTAACACATCAAAATATGTTTTACTAAATAAAGTTAAAACTTAAACAGGTTGTTAAACCATTTTCTACAATATTCTGCAAAACATTTTTTTATATACTTTATGTATTTTATTCGTAATAGTTTCATATGAAATACATATGTATACATTTCATATGTGACAAAGGTGGATTATTTTAACATGAACAATATATAATTATGGTACATTTGTGACACAGTGCATAAGCGCGTTTCATATGCACTTCAGATGACGTTCGAGTGAACTGAACAAACGATCCACATAAAACACCTAGATCTATCAAGTATTCGAATAAAGATAAAGTCTTCGTGTTTTATCGCTGTGGATTGAACGATAAATTCAAAGAAATGCACTAAATGATATGTTTTACGTCAATAATACGAAGAAAATCATGGGCGATGCCATGTGTTTTGAAATATACATTCCACCGAAATTATTACGACACAACATATTCTAAATAGTAAGTCATTGTATATCTGGCCCGCTTAGCTCAGTTGACTGTTGACCCCCGAGTGAAATTTTAGTGTGGGTTCAATCCCTCTAATCGGTCGGTAATATTTTTTGTACCATCAAACACTCTTGTTTTTTGTGTTTTTTCAGTAAATATTCAATAATGGTTGGTGTGTTATGTTTGTTAACGCATTATTTTGTGTTTTTTAAGCTAACAGTTACGGACATTGTATCTTTCAATACCGAGAGTAGACTGCTCCACAGCGTTTTACTGAAACCTGACATGTGCAGTGAAGTAGTCTATACCCGAGCAATTTTGCAGGCTGAAATCTGATTGGCTAATCGTAAGGGTCAATCTGACGTGACCTCCAATGCAGTGTTGTCAGATCCTTAGTAGTGTAGAATATCGTAGCGTGATAAAGGGTCTGATTTTAATGAGATTGGTGGCTTGGCGAATAATTGTCATACGTTTTATATTTTGACCCGTATCATGGCCAGTGCACTTTCCGGGTTGTTTTAAAACTGACGTTTCTGTCCGTGTTTGTGGTTAACTGTGGTCCTTGAATGCTACATTCCATGTTCGACTTTTATATGTACTTGTATTGGTCTGTGGTATCCCTGGGTACACACTATCAGCCAAGGAAATATATCAGGCTAACCAGGGATATTTTACCACACAAAGTCAATAACCTATATCTGGATCAAATTAGGTACAACTTGCAATTATAACCAGCTCGAGTAAGATAAGCGTTAAGTGCATACAAACCGGTTAACTTAAATGATAAATTATTTATAGATATTTTTTCGAAAATATCTATATATATAAAATGTGAATATGTGTGGTGTACAACCAATTGCGGTGACATACATATATGAAATTGTTGACGTTCAAAAATCGGCCAGTGATCTAATTGGTAGATATATCGATATTAATTTATTTTTTATAAGACAACACTTTATACACAGGGAAAATGTTCCTGTATGTGTTATTTTCTTATTATTTGGATGTTTCTTTCATATACAAACCATACATATTTTTCATGTTAAAATAATCCACCTGTTTCGCATATGAAATGTATACATACAATGTATGTAGTTCATATGAATCTATTTTGTATAAAATACATGAAGTATCTATAAAAATGTGTTTGCAGAATATTGTATAAAATGGTTTAACAACCTGTTTAAGTTTTAACATTATTTAGTAAAAAATATTTTCACATGTTTTACATATGTGTTACTTTCATATGAAAAACATATGTGGAATACATATGTATCATATATGTAAAACATACGAATTTCATGCCTAGATATTTTTCCTGTGTATCACCGTAATACTTTTTCAGTCAAAATGTAATATGTATCATGTATTAGTAAGTTATGTGATGCTCGGTACACGTTACCGATACAAGCTAATGTAAGATGAAATAAAATTGAACCTTACCATATATAATTCTTAATAAACCGTCAATGTGTGTTATTTGTTGGCGGAGTGTTTATTCAATCCGACATCGTTGAATGTTGACGAAAATGTGAATATGGCCCAGATTGCACTGCACCACGTAATCGTGACAATTAAAACAAACTTAGGGGATTTAATTCTAACTGTATCTGTGTGTTAAACACACAATTATAATTACCCTTTGAAACAAAAGTAAAACAGCAAATATTTACTATAATAATATATAATATGAAGAAATGGCATAGAAACAAATACAGATATGATTAAAACGACAACAATATTGGCCTGATATGAACATATTAAATTAAAAGTTTTAGATAAAACAAATATAAAGAGAAACATGTTTGCAATGTGCTGCCTTTGCCTTAGCCTAAATTCATATTTAGGTCACAGTTTGTATTAGTTGTTTATGCGTCCACTCCAAACTAGACCAAGGCATGTTAAGAATAGTAAACCTTTTTGTTTGTTTGTATGGTGTTTAACGTCATTTTCAACACATGTAAGGTTATATATGACGGTCGAATTATTTTGGGATGGAGGCAGACCACCCAATTTTCCTGGGTAGAACCAGTGCTGTACACCTCTCATCTTCCGTAAGAATCGACACTTCCTCACTTACAATTCGAGCTCCCAGTGGGATTCGAATCCGCAGCGGTGAGAGGCGAAGGTTAACAACGCAACAATAGTAAATATAGAGCAGAGAACACCAGTGCGTAATAAAAAGTAAGCAGCACATAACACATATAACATGCGGGAATTGCCTGGTCATACACTTGTTTCAACTTTTTGAGTTGCATACGGTAATGCATGATAGCAATTTTATTCTTATATATTGTTTTTTAAGAGACACACGCAATCTTAAAATTGTTTATCAAGCATTATAGAAATCAAGATTGCTATATGTCTCTTTAAGTCAAATCTATTTTAACAACTAAAAACAATCTGGAGGTGAAAAATGTCCAATCATACCAGATGTACTAACAAACATGGTATAGTTCTTAGCAATATTCTCGGCATAGAAAACATTGTATAATTCAATATATCAAGGGTTTGAATTATAATATGCAAACACAAATGCAGCGACGTTTGCCACTGTCGCAAGTTTATAAATGACATGTCTTTCCTGATGTTTCGAGGCAAATTATATAGTCGACACAATAATTATGTTTTAATATAATTTAGCTTTATTAGAGAGTATAACCTGGCGGAGACAAACTTTTTAACAAGTTGAATAGAAAGTGTATGAAAGTGAATATGGCCAAGGATCTTACATAGTTTGTAAATCACGTTACCATAAGCATTAGGCAATGAGCCAGAACCCAACATTTTCGATATTGCTGCCAACCCAGGTGGCAAATTCTACCATCACTTTTTGAAAAGAGCAATGTCTTTAGATGACATTTTTCCATGATAGCAATCTGGAACAGGTAGCTTATACAGTTTTATTCGAACAATAATAGGTGTATATTGTAGCTCTGACATTTGTTCACATTATGTTTATTTGATAATTGTAAAAGTACTTTTAAAACATGCAGTTAATTTAATAATACATATTATTTTAATACAGAATAAATAAGCTTTGTTTTGGCAATACATTTTGCTTAAAATAACTATTGTGCTTACAATTGGAAGTCAAATTACCCCACCCACTATACAACACATTTTGTATGCATTTAGTTTAGTCAATAGTTGTTACATTATGTGTATGATATTGTAAGAATCAGTAATTCACAACCTTCCCACGATGATTTAAATAATATAGTATGAATTAGGGATTGTTCTGATAGATTAATGAAATTATGTACTATGCAACGTGCATGCCTTTTCTTGCATATATTAGTTCAGCAAGCCTGAAACGTAGATACACATCGAACGAAAAGTGTAAGCCTTTTCTCAAAACAATCGCAACATCAATAGTATTTAAATTGTCTGATATATACATATGTTGCACAAAAGACACAAACAGTCCAACGGATTCTAAATAGGTGAAATGAGAGCGTTTCCGCTTTTATATTGGTCCAGTTTAGGTGTAAGCGTTATTTTAATACTTATTATGATTATGACATTTTAATTATGAATTACATATAAAGAAATATAAAAAGATCGGACAGGGAAAGTAGCATTCAAGGAGGACAGTCAACCACAAAACACAAAAACAAACACGCAAACAGACAAACAAGAAGGCAAAAGTATTAATAAATGCAAACGACATCACAAACACAAAAGGGTTGACAATAGGGCTACCGCCTTGGAACGGTCAGTAAGATGTAACCTTGCAAACACAAACTCTAATTAGATGTTTTTAATTTTTAATTTTAATGCTTTTTAATAGCAATTACGAGGGTGCTTCAAAAAGTTCTGTCACTAGGCATATATCCTTTGAACTGGATATTACACTGAGATAAAGCAGTGTATTTATAGTACTACTGGGTTCGCTCTCTTAAATTCTACAACAAAAATGGAAAGTTGCCGGTTATTTATACCCCTGAATTACCTCCCCCTACCACACCTTTTGGATACTGGCATCTCTGAAAATGTATTTGTTACAAAATGTTGTAATTTTTTTTTGAATAATTCTATGCTTTTAAATTTTCTTGTACGCCATCTGTTGTTATTCGCCTATATTTCATGAAAATGATTGTCGATAATTCGGAAAGGTCTTGCTGTAAACCAGATATGAGTGAATGCATATCCCTTAATTTTAGCGGAAATAACACTGATTTTCTTCATTTTGTTTACGGAAATGTTATAATATCTTTTAAATGTCGTAATTATTCTCATAGTATTAATGTGTTTTCATATGTTTTTACAAATCCTAGTCCTTCAGTGTTTAAATTTCATATTCAACACATTATTGTAGAATTTTGCACAATGTTTAGTGAAAATATTGATCATCCAAAAACGCTATTTCAGAAGACTGCCCTTCCATTTAATGTCCATTTATCATTAAATTAATTTTACATGTTAGCTTAAAATGTTAATTTCTAAGACAATGCCTTTTCATTTACCATGCTTAAATTTTGAATCTTGTAATTCACATATATAACCGGTAATGTATGAGACATTTCAAAGGTCTTCGACAAGTACTTAAAGAGAAACAGGCATTTAAAAAAGTAACAGTTAACATACCTGAAAAAAACTCAGGACGAAAATGCCTCAGTATGTATAAGTGATGTATATTAAATGTTCCATAACTTTCGTCACACAAAAGATACAGCATTCATTTTACCATCAATGGAATGGTATTGAAACTTTCTTTCATTTGGTACCAAACATCAACAATGAGCACATAATTGTTAAAACGCGTTAGTGACAGAACTTATTGAATGACCATCGTATGTATAATTTAACGAATTTTAACACCATTTTGATTTACCTAACCAACATAAATCACAATGAAGAATTCGGCTTATGAAATGTAAAACTATTATATGCATTTGCACGAACCAGTTTTGTGTCAGTACTCAAAATAAAAGCAACGAAGAAGTGTTAAAACAAAAACTCTCGTGTACATTTGTTAAAAAACACTCATCCTCATGTCTGCACCATGTTTATACCCAAGAGTAATAGTTTATGTTGTTAACGATAAATATCAAATTGGTCCGTTCTTTTTGCGATGAATGCAGTGGTCTCCTTTCTGATTTTAGGGAATGGATTTATTAAATATGCGATTTGTAAACTTCCTTAAAATAGGATTTTACTTATGATAACAGTTTTAATAGTTTTAATCAATTTAGGTCTTTTATACTGTTATACCTCATCAAAAGTCCCATTCTATTTTTATAAACGGTGTACAACTAACTATAAGTCATATATAAACAAGAGGCCCAAGGGCCAGGCCTCAAAGTTCTCACATGTTAATTTATTACAACAGCAATTTCCTAATATGACTCTATGTAAAACGGTGACCCCGGGCCGCGGTCAACATTTACCAAAGTATCATCATTTAAACAAACTTGGTAGAGGGCCATACGCTTATGCTACGTGACAATATTATTGTTAAAGGTTTTTCTATATAACGCAATGTAATAGTATTACCCAAAGGGCAGGCCCAAACTTGAATCAAGAGTCACCATTTGGAAAAAAGAATTATAGAGTACAATACTCCTATGCTACATGCGAAGTATAAGACATATCGCTGTTGTAGTTTCAGAGTAAAATAGTTTTATAGACATTTCTATATAACTCTATGTAACACTGTGACACCCGGAGCGGGTCAAATGTGATCCCAGGGTTACCATTTGAACAAACTTGGTAGAGAACCATACGTATATGCTACATGCACAAAATAAGACGTCTAGCTCTTGTAGTTTCAGAGAAGATTGTTTCTAAAGATGTTCCTGTATAGTGTAAATATGTGACCCCTGAGGTTGCGCCAAATATGACCCCAGAGTCACCATTTTAACATATTTCTTAGACGGCCATACACATACACTACAAGCAACATATTAGACGTCTAGCTCTTGTTGTTTCAGGAAAAAACAATTGTCTTATATAACTCTATGTAAATATGTGGCTCCTGGGGCGGGAACAAGTAGTGCGGAGCTAAATTTGATCCCGCGGTGGCCATTTTAACAAATGTTGTAGCGAACCATACGCTTATGCCATATGCAAAATATTAGAAGTATAGCACTAATTGTTTCATAGAAAATGATTTTTGATTAAAAAGAAACCTGAATTTTATTTAAAGGGGTAGAGAACTCTATTATCAGGAATCAGCTACCCAGTTGGCACTGCTATCATTGATTTTTTGTTTCTACTCAATGTACTCAATAGCATGGTACCAGTAAGATTTTGCCACCTGAGATGGTAGCGAAACATTGTCTGCCTCAAAGCCTACGTCAGATTGTGATAGTCCTTGACACAGAAGAGTTCTTAAATTCCTTTTATGTTTAAAAGTAGGTCAGTGTTACGATAATAAAAATTTGCCAAGATTTTTCGAAGTTTATTTTACGGTATCCCTGATGGAGTGGCTTTTTAGCTATACAAAGATTACGAATAATGTGCTCGACGATGTCAAATTTGATATCATCCTTCTTGTTATAGAATTTGCTGATAATTTCTCCATATTCATTTCCAGTTAAGAGATTAAAATCGAGAAAAGAAATGACTGAGTCAAAAAATATACGGTGTCCTGTTAGGGCCATGTTACCATCGCATCTTACCATCGACCATCGACCTCGATGGTAAAATGTGATGGTCGATGGTGAAATGCGATGGTCGATACTAAGATGAGATGGTCGATGGTAAGATGCGATGGTCGATGGTAAGATGCGATGGTCGATGGTAATATGCGATGGTAAGATGCGATGGTCGATGGTAAGATGCGATGGTCGATGTTCCATCGCATCTTACTATCGACCATCGCATCTTATCATCGACCATCGCATAATACCATCGCATCTTACCATCGACCATCGCATTTTATCATCGACCATCGCATCTTACCATCCTATCTTACCATCGACCATCGACTTAGGTCGATGGTCGATGGTAAGATACAATGATAACATGGCTCTAACAGGACACCGTAAAATATATGTATGTTTGTCTTACTTTCTACGGTTTTGAATTTGAACAAATTACTATTTGAATTATGATAGTATTAACCATAGTAGAAATGACGAAAGGGTTGCCAATGTTCAATATGCCATCAAGATACCGAGAGCTGTCATTAAGGTCCTCAATTACACCCGCCTGAGCATCTGGTGAAAGACTCAACTTGCAATCTCGTTCATAGCAACACAAAGCCAATCTTACAGTGTACTGTTAGGGCCATGTTACCATCGCATCTTACCATCGACCATCGACCTAGGTCATCGCTATCGTACCACAAAAATAAGCTGAGAAACATTCACCCCATAACATGTTGTTCGGAGAACATTCCCGTCTAATTGGGGATAATTTAACGATGTCAAATATAAAATTATTTCTCTTGTTAAATAAGTTGCTGATAATTTCGCCATTTTCATTTGAAGAAAACCATCAAATGTTACATTCCAGTTTAGGATTTAGAAAACGCAAACCAGCCTATCAAAATCGTTTTACTTTCCCCGTATTGAATTTAAACAAAATAGTATTTGAATGTGTTCTCTGGATGATGACGTTATATTTTTTTAGAGATTTAGTGATTACCCTTAAATGGGATGTACTTTTACTTACAATGTCTTGACAGTTTGGGCGCAGAATACAGGACAATAGTGAAGTTGCGTACACATATATGCCTTTGAGTGTTGCGTATATGGAGGATATTAATTATGTGTATTGGACGTTATCGTTGAAGCGATTTGGCAATGACTGACTATTTTTCGATATCCAATGTTTGCTCTATATACCCGTATTCCAGGTGAAGCTACATGACTAAATTTCGTAATAACTGAAGCGATTGCTACCTCCTACTTTTGGTCAACCACTAAACATGCAGCGCGTTGCAAAATGGTAGGGCCATAAACTCTTTTGATAAACTGTTTAACAAATGTATTAAAGATTGTATGGCCATAAGGGATTATGACCAAGGATCTTACGAAGTTTGTAAATCACATCACCATAGAAGTCAGGTTGTGATAGTCCTTTTCGCAGAAGAGTTCTTGAATTACTTTTATATTAAAAGTTGATCAGGGTTACGATAATAACATTTTGCAAAGGTTTTTCGAAGTTTATGGTAACGATAAGCTGGAAAAGAATTTTAGTTATTGGTTATATAGTTATATATTATCCGGGTTATATGGATCTATAGTTCGGACCATACTCCAAGGCGTGGTTGGAACTTTAGTCACTTTATTTCTTTAGTTATTGTATATTGGTGTTCATTAGGACATATAGTGCCGATCGACTCAACTATATTGTGTCAGGCCTGCCAAAACGTTTAAACACAAAATCCTGAGATTTAAAACGCATGAAGAACATTTTAAATGGAAATTTGGAGCGCGCGACTTGATTTTCGAACTATTCTTTTAAAGAGCAAATTTGAATTATTATGCAATTAATAAAAGTTGATGCATTGTTGGATAGTTATAGAACATAATAGACTAGCATAGTAATTCGATTAGAAAGACTTGGTTTAGTTTCTATTACAACTGTTTTTTTCATGAAAGTGCACTTACTTTTCTTAGTAACACAGATTCGTGCTAAAGGCAAAGTATACACATTATAATCATCGTACACAGCAGCAGCTGTTACAGGGATTAAGTTGACCAGTTTAAAAATCACAGATATTGCTGCATAACGCATGTCGTTATGCCACTGAAGAAACTAATTATGTCCTTTGTGTGTTAATTGTATATTCAGCCAGTACATTACACGGATGACCCCCACTGATTCGACAATTGTATATATTCATCTGACTAGGGAGCGTAACAGGACCAATTCGGGAAATAACTGATAAACTGTGGAAGTATAGCTGTTAAATCATGAACATTTTGTTTTGATGGAAAATCCGGAAATTGTACACTTAAATCCGGAGATCCGAAGATCGACTAAACAATCCGGATTTTATCCGGAGATTTGGCAGGCCTGTTGTGTCTTAGATGTATATACTAAGTCTACCTTGCACTGACCATATTTGCTTAGTTGTTCACGGCTACGTGACTATCCGAAAAGGTTTAATTTTTGTGTTTAGTTAATAAATCTCACTCAATTACTTTTATTTCAAGAAATGCGTTTAATACTAATACAACTTATCCTATGAAAAGATAGTCGTCATGAACATAACTAGTTTACCGACAACAGTTGTCGTATGTGATATAGACTTACTGTTTGAGGTGCTTGTTTCAGACATTCTTTTTTTTTTTAAATTTTCAGACAAAATCCAACTTTAAACTAAATAACGTGTATATCAGTGAAGCAGACTTTTAGTGGTAAATAAAAAATACCTTACTTTTCAAATTCGGTAGAGAAATAACAAGCTCACATGCAAAAGTAATTTTGATAGGGTATTATCAATGCAAAATTCTGCTGCATCAAACATAATTTTGTCAGAATGTTTACAAACGTTAATTAAGACATCCTGAAAGTTTTATAGCAAACTATTGGGGCTAACTGAAGTTAAATGAGATTTCTTAATTTTCCGGTGTCCAAGCAACAAGGAGTTCACGTGGGAAAAGCCCCGTCAAAAAAGCATTTTGACTTAAATATTTATTTCTCAACCGATTTTCAAAAGTAAGATTATTTTTTTACCACTAAAAATGCCAGTTCCAATGATATATAATGCATGTACTATTTTGATATTAATCATATTATTGCTGTAAAACCTTTGGCTGAAACAAGGGCCCTGAACAGTATTTGTTTACTTGTAATTTTTAACTTATGTTTATAGATACTTAAATACTGTACTGTACTCATTAAGCGGTCCCGCCTTAATTCTATTAAGCGATGGGAAGGCTTATATTGGCAGGATTTTATAACGGACATTTGGACAATAAAACATGTTTAAAGTAGATTTACTGAAAAAATGAGATAATCTGTTTAAAATTACATATTAAATGTTTTAATTTTACAATATGCAAACTTTTAAGCCGAAATTAAGGTTTAATTTCATACCCCAGCCAACCCCGTTTTCGTTTCTTGGAGAAGGGGTTGGATGGGGTATGAAAGCTAATACTCGGACCACTTTATATGTTATTAAGTTTATTTTTTATAATTGACTGTTCTTGATTCTTAAGTAATTATATATTACGTTTAGCATGTCAGTCTCAGTCAGCTATATATTTTTCAGGTCATTTTTTCAATGGAAGTAAATTTATCACATGGAAATGTATTAATAATTTATCTAATAAACTTATTTATCTTAACTTACAATAGTTGACCTAAGTTGATTTGTTTATTATATACTTATTATTAGTAAGTTAAGCTTAAGTGTTAGTTTCAGACATGTCACTGACCGGTCCAAGGCGGTAATAATTGACAACCCTTTTGTGTTTGTGATGTCTTATTTTTATTCACCTATAAAGTTTTTCTTTGTTTCTATGTGTGTTTGTGGTTGACTATCGTCTTTGAATGCTACTTTTCCTGTTCGAATTTTATTTCTGCTTTTATATATATATATATATATATGTATATATCAGACAAATATATATATATACATGTTAAAATGTGTAAGTACTTAAGTATTTATTTAATATATATTACTGAAGTTGAATAGCATCAAATGCCTAAAAGGAACTCTGACAAATGTGCAGCTTATGAGTATCCTGTATCCATCGTGAATACATATTTCATTATTTTAGTTTTAGAATTAAAAATGCAAATACTTTTTGAAAAACCCCGTCTGCATTGGTTTATCCTTCGTATATTCTACAAAGTGGAGCATCTGCATGCTCTTGCGGTGCTCTTGTTTTTGTAATAAAACAACGGCGTACAACCAATCATCATAACATTCGTATAACTAAAGACTATGTATGCGTAAGATAAAAAATGTAAAAGAAACAATATGACGAAGTAATCGAAAGTCGTATAACTGTAGGTCAGGTGAGCTTACGGGATGACGTGTTGTTCGTCGTCTGTCTGTCCGTTTGTCGTCCGTCTTCCGTCCGTTAATATTTTTCTTGTGGGCACTCTAGCCGCTCCATCATCCGATCTTAACAAACTTACATAGTAGTTATACATCCATAATATCTCGGTAGAACTCTTGAACCAGCCAGATTCAATAGCTAATATCTGAGTTTTCCTTGAATTGGCAAAAATGCATCATTTTGCCACTCTGCCTTGTGGGCGGGCACTCTAGTTTCTCCATTTTTCAATCTTAGTCAAACTTACACAGTAGTTATACATCAATAAAATATACGAGGGTCATTCAATAAGTTCTGTCACTAACGCGTTTTAACAATTATGTGCTCGTTGTGAGTGTTGATGTTTGGTACCAAATGAAAGGAAAGTTTCAAGACCATTCCATTGATGGTAAAATGAATGCTGTATATTTTGTGTGACGAAAGTAATGGAACATTTAATGCAGATCACTTATACATACTGAGGCATTTTCGTCCTGAGTTTTTTTCAGGTATGTTATTTGTTACTTTTTTAAATGCCTGTTTCTCTTTAAGTACTTGTCGAAGACCTTTGAAATTTCTCATACATTACCAGTTATATCTGTGCATTACACGATTTAGAATTTAAGCATGGTAGATGAAAAGGCATTGTCTTAGAAATTAACATTTTAAGCTAACGTGTAAAATTAATTTAATGATAAATGGACATTAAATGGAAGGGCAGTCTTCTGAAATAGCGTTTTTGGATGATAGATATTTTCACTAAACATTGTACAAAATTCTACAATAATGTGTTGAATATGAAATTTAAACACTGAAGGACTTAAGGATTTGTAAAAAAATATGAAAATATATTAATACTATGAGAATAATTACGACATTTAAAAGATATTATAACATTTCCGTTAACAAAATGAAGAAAATCAGTGTTATTTCTGCTAAAATTAAGGGATATGCATTCACTCATATCTGGTTTGCAGCAAGACATTTCCTAATTCTCGACAATCATTTTCATGGATTATGGGCGAATAACAACAGATGGCATACAAGAAAATTTAAAAGCATAGAATTATTCCAATAATTGTTACAACGTTTTGTAACAAGGACATTTTCAGAGATGCCAGTATCCAAAAGGTGTGGTAGGGGTAGGTAATTCAGGGGTATAAATAACCGGAAATTTTTCATCTTTGTTGTGGAATTTAAGAGAGCGAACCCAGTAGTACTATAAATACACTACTTTATCTCAGTGTAATATCCAGTTCAAAGGATATATGCCTAGTAACAGAACTTTTTGAAGCACCCTCGTAGTACAAGTTATTAAACGAAACTAGCTCTATTTGATTGCAAATAGTTTGAGTTAACTGTCCTTGAATTGGCAAACATGCATAATTTTGCCTTGTGGGCACTCTAGTCCTTACATGTTTGATCCGATATTATCCAAACTTACGCAGTAGTCCATAACACACCCGATTACCGGCAGCCGTAGGCACAGTTCGGCAGCCGTAGGCACAGTTCCCGGTAAAAACAAAACAAGTTTCGAAAGGGTAAATAAATCTAGTTTTATGACTTGTTAGCCTTAAACTATTATAAAAGTGAATCGGCCATTTTAATTTGGAAGGAATGTTGTGTATGTCACCTGATTCCCGTGAAATTTGAACCGATATTACGCGAGTTACGGTAGGTTAAATGTTGAAATTAAGCTAAGAAATGTCATTGTAGAAAGTAAGACCTGGTTCTCGGTAAATAGTCAAGTTTAAGAGATTTCAGACATACTGCCATTAAATATAATCTTTCTTGAATAAACAGTCCAAATTTTAGCCCACAGAACATTTTATTAAAATAATTGTGGGTTTTTAAAGACGACCGGGTATTGAAAAATGATGGCAGGAGTACGCTACAGTTCCATTATTTATTGGCAGGTAGCTAGAACAGTTCCGAAAAATGGCAGGCGTATGGTACAGTTCCAAAAACATCGGACGCTAAAGTCTTTTCTCCTTTGGTATAGTGGTGTAATTTCGAAAACACTAATGAAGAAGTATTGTTTATAAAATTATATACATCTTCGGTCCTTCCATAAACGTTTAAGAAAACCCACCAACCGTAGGGAAACGTGAATATAGGCTCGTTTGAACCTTCATTCCGACGGTACAGTACAGAGAAAGACACGTTTTAATAACAATCGTATGTTGTGCTGAGTTACGTCCCCTTTTTATAATTCACCATTTATGATAACAGGCGTTTGGTATTTAGATGTTTTGGAATAGATTGCTTATTTTTAATTATTGCATATTTGAACACATCACAATAATTACGTTTTAAGGCCACTCTATGTAACTTAATGTATCTGAATCAAACGTCTACTGATATATAAACCAATAATGTAGTCGCTCAAAAGATACCTATGGTAACGCAAAATACACTTTATGCAATAACAGGGCTTTACAAAAATGTCATCATTAACCAAATGAGATTAAGTGTCATTTAATTATGACCATTTAAAGTTTGCCTAATGAGCATGTTTAAGCTAAAATTCAAGCTAATTAGGTACACTTAAAGTGGTCACATCTTTATGATAGATATTTTGATTTTGCCGATGAGGTTATTTTTGGGAAATTCAGACACTAAACTTTTATTTAGACAACAGACATGTACTAGTATTTCGTCTCACCAAAGCAAAAAAGTTTGAATGTTTGCATGTGTCAATTTTGAACTTTCGTGGGTATCTGCGCTATATCCGTTACAATTTGATACCAACTTTAAATAATGTCCTATGATTATTACTTTTTGAGTTAAGTACACTTTTGAGCGACTACATTATTGATTTATATGCGTGTCCTATATATCAGTAGAAGTTTGATTCAGATACATTAAGTTACATAGAGTGGCCTTAAAACGTAATTAATGTGACGTGTTCAACTATGCAATAATTAAAATTAAGCAAACTATTCCAAAACATCTAAATACCAAACGCCTGTTATCATAAATGGAGAATTATAAAAAGGGGACGTAACTCAGCACAACATACGATTGTTATTAAAACGTGTTTTTCTCTGTACTGTACCGTCGGAATGAAGGTTCAAACGAGCCTATATTCACGTTTCCCTACGGTTGGTGGGTTTTCTTAAACGTTTATGGAAGGACCGAAGATGTATATAATTCTAAATACAGTACTTCTTCATTAGTGTTTTCGAAATTACACCACTATACCAAAGGAGAAAATACTTTAGCGTCCGATGTTTTTGGAACTGTACCATACGCCTGCCATTTTTCGTAACTGTACTAGCTACCTGCCAATAAATAATGGAACTGTAGCGTACTCCTGCCATTTTTCAATACCCGGTCGTGTTTAAAAACCCACAATTATTTTAATAAAATGTTCTATGGGCTAAAATTTGGACTGTTTATACACATATACTCATGATGGATTCTTATAATCTTTTTATCAGCCTGCCTTGAATCACGACTCCGGTCAGAGTCGAACACCACCATGTTACTTACATGCCTTTGCATACAGCCTGCTTTAAATCCATAACCCCGGCCAGAGTCGAACATCTCCGTCGTATAACATGTCTGTAATTAGAAAAAGTTGGACTACACATATATATTGAGTATAATTGAGTATATAATGAGTAATAGTATTGAACTACATATATATATTGAGTATTATTGAGTATATAATGAGTAATATTATAATTTTATTTGCATTCATTAATCGTAATGTTTACTTTCTACTTTAACATCTTCCTCTTATTCTTGTGTAGCACAGTAGACACTAAGGGATTACTTTGGCCATCGTCGTCCGTCCGTCCGTCGTGCGTCACACTTCAAGCTAACCTTGGCCATAACTTGAAAAGAATTTGACCTTTGTTCATAAATCTTCACACACATCTTTATCTTACCTCGATGAATGAATTGCTTATGTTCAATATCTCTGACTTTCATTTTGACAGCATTATGCTCCTTTTCATACAACTTTAACCTGCAACTTAACCAAGCCCTAAACTGGCCATAACTTGAAAAGTATTTGACATATGTTCATGTCACTTCAGACACATCTTACATATTGTGTTACACATGTCCAATAACTCTGACTACCTATCATTTCGGCAGAGTTATTCCCCATTGTATAAGATTTAAACCTGCAACCTAACCTGACTCACAACTTGGCAAATATCGACCTATTGTCATAATAAAGCTATATACAGTTCTTCTTTGTTAATTATTAAATAATGTTGACATGTCCAATAACTCTGACTTTCATTTCGACAAACTTAAGCCCCTTTTCATAAAACCTTAACATGCAACATAACCTAGCTCATAACTTGACAAAATACTGACCTATGTTCATGAAACTTTATACAGTTACTCATTATCACTTACCCAATGCAGAGTTACGCCCCTTTACATAAACAATTAAAAAATAATTCTGTTTCAGTTCATGAATGAGTGCACTCCCTGTCTTCAAATTTTATAGTTAGATTGTCCTTGCTGAAATAAACTCATGGCAGGCGAAACAAGTGTTCCGTGGAAAACACTTCTAGTCAGAATGGAAAACACTTCTAGTTAGAATGTTATGTGCAGTATTGATCGCAATACTTTATTCTTAAGAGTAATGCCACTTGTTTTTAATAAAATCAAATACTCTTGAACATTTTTACTTGAAACTTTCAGTTTCATAATTATGTTAAACATAGGCAGTGCTACACTTGAATTATAAATGAATAATTGATAAATATGCGAACTTGTCAATACACGCATGCCCTTGAGCATGACATATGCTGAGTATGGATTAATAAACACTTTTATCAAGTTTGTATTTATTATTCAATTATAGCACTCTCTAGATAAAAGTGTAAATATATATTAAACTGTAAGTTAAATGTAAAAATATTCAGGATTATTTGAATTTTCTTTTGTTATTGCACTTTCATTGGGATTCCACTAATGGGGACATACTCCTTAATGTCCCAAGGAGTATGTCCCTAGTTTCAACTTCTTATCAATATGTTTTGCTGTAATCATTTTGATATCGCACTATGTTATAAACACATGACGAACAGAACTAAGCAAGTATCATGGGGATTTTAAATTAACATCTACATACCTGGTTTTGCGCACATATTTCAGTGTGTGTGCATTCAGTGATATCTTTCACAAAGTCTGAACACGAATAACAGGTCAATGCTGTAAATAAACCAACAAGAACAATACAGACTTCCCCCAAAACTATTATCAGGGAGAACGCTATACGTCCCTAGTAGTATATAGTATTGCTAACGGTTAGTTGTAATATTTATATGATAACTGTCCACTGTGTTTCTCAGTGTAATTGGTGAAGACAAGATGAATGACTGTATTTAAAGAGAGTAGATCAGGCTTTGTGACTAAATTTATTTTTTAAAAAAAAGCTATTTAATTACCAATTTAAAACGTGAAATGATTCAAAGATATAGATGGAACATTAACAGTTTCATATAATGAAATGCAATAAGTTAATAATTATAACTTACAATACATAATGTTTTCCAAAGTTATAAATAGCCGTCGCGCGGAGCATCTACACATAACGCTTGCTTTGTAATTTAACCACCAAGATTTAAATAGCTATCTCTGGCGCGTAACTGTAGTTAGTTAGGAAATACGGTCTTCTGCTGTTTAGTTATATGCTCAGTGCTATTGGCCCATTGAGTTATTTTTTTTTATCAATTAAATACTTAATAATGTATTTATTCAATTCTAAAACAAATAGGGGCTTATTTAGTTTATTTTATCAATTAAATACATAACTAATTCTAAAACAATACCAATCCTGATGGAGGGTAGGGTGTGTGTGTGTGTGGGTGGGGGGGGGGGGGGGGCGGGAGCAGCAGTACCACATCTTCTGGATCGGGCTCTGTAGGGTGTAGGTTTGGTAGGGTGTATATCCCTTCTGCTGTACGGGGGAGGGGGGGGGGGGAAATTGCTGCAAGAGCTGATGTAACCATAACTAGAACGTCAGCCATTATCTCCGATGACGAATTGAATTGAATTGAATATTGTTTAACGGCTCATCAAAACAGTATAGGTTATTTAGAGCCGCCCCAGAGAGAGGGGAAGGATACATAGGATTCCGGGAACCTGCCCTACTCTTATTATCGAATAGATTCCTATGGTTCTTTAACGTGCTCGGACTAAAAAGCCCGCCAAATGTTGCAAGAGACGGCGATCAATCATTCATACAGAGTTTATTTCTGAATTGGTGATATCACTGAATCGAACAGGTGATATCACTCATTCAAAATGAATGGGTGATAACTACTGAATGGGTGATATCACCTATTCGAATCAGTGATATCACCTATTCAAATGGGTGATATCACTCATTCGTTTTGAATAAGTGATATCACTGATCACAGTGACGAAGGAGGAGAATCGATTCATCTGACGATTTTTTAGGACTAGATGAACCACCATTCAAAATTAGAGACAAACCCGTGTACTGTTTTTGTAACATTTTAATCAAATCGGATTATTACCTACAGAAAACGAAATATTTTCTCACCGAATCGACGAAGATGCAGATCCGGATATCACATCCGGGCATTTCCGGTAGACATGTACCTGCCATTGTTATCCCACGACAAATAATAATATTAAAATTGAAAACTATTCAGAGGGAAGGTTGCAAATACGTACGGCATTTTCCACACGAACGTTTGCACACGCTCTCTGAGATGGATAGCTGCTCACAAACATGGGGGTTGCTTTGCCTCAAGGCGATACAAGCGGCCGTGTCTAGATCTTCACACCCAATAACCACAGCGGAGGTGGACACAGTGATGAAAACTACGAATGAGAGGCGCCATGTAACCATTATATTACACGCTCTATTTATAAATACTAACATACAGTGTGTGTGTTTTAAATTCTAGGTCGTCATTGGTTTTCTTTTAGAGTTGTGATCTTATAGAAACAACAGCAACCCAACCCAATGACACTGCAAAGTATAAACAAACAAATGAGTAAATTAAATTATCAATGAGCAGGACGACTCTTTGTGTTGTGTATTGTATTTTTCATTGTATAATTAATTTGCTGTTTGTTTGTGGTACAGTGCGGGTTCTACGGGGCCATTGCGTTTGAGAGCTATCGTTTCTATAGGACTATTTTTCTCATTGCTTTATGTAAAAAGAGCAAACGGTTTGGACTTCTACAGTGTGAAATTAAGCGGAATAAAAGTGGTAACAATGTGAGGGTGTGCCTAGTGTAAACTTCAGCAGTATTCCAGTTTTCAATATCATTTTATCCTGTCACATTGCATGAAACGGACATACCGCAATCTGGCTTATTATATAACTCGCGGTGTCGCGTTAGTTTTTCTACATAACTTCCATTGTGTCTTTCATTCATGTAATTTCTAAGAATTGTTCAAAGCAAATTGTTTTCCTATATCACTAACTGTTGATTACACTGAACCAATAACATGTTTAAATCGTGATAGAATAACGAAGAAAAATTAAGCACTAAAAATATTTTTTTTAAATATATGCAAGCAAGTTTAAAGTCAAAATTATACTGAATTAATTAATCAAGATTGTAATTTTAATTCTTGATAAAAACTTCAAGCTTGCCTTGTGTCCCTTTAAGCTAATCTTGCAATACTGCGACATTAACGGCACATAAGCAATGCCCCGAATTTCACATTGATAAGATACTATATATGTATACCTTCAAATGTGAACACACGAAAAAGTTACAAATAAAGATGCAACGACAGTAACACGAACAAGTTACAAATAAAGAACGACAGTAATTTTGTCTCTGGTCAACATGTTTTTTTAAGTTTCTGTCAAAGATATTTGAGAAATAAATGAATTGTGTGGTTCACCATTAATAAACACGGAATAAAACGTGTGTGCGAGGTTAAGTCGAGAATTTATTTTTGCATGATATTATTTTTGCATGATATTCTTTGAATGACGAATTCAAGGCATATAATTATTAATAGTGAACAACACTTACGCAAAATAACTAAAGCCATTGTTCGTGTTCACTTTCAATACGATGTACACAATAAGGCGAAAAAAGGTCATTTAACATCAGATAAGAAAAATGAGGTGTTATAAAGGAATGGATATAGTCGTCAATTTGGCATGAATAGTCCATAATCCAGGCCGGTTGGTTGGTAACATGAGGGGATATAGTCGTTAATTTGGCATAATTAGTCCATAATCCAGGTCGGTTGTTGGTAACATGAGGGATATAGTCGTTAATTTGGCATAATTAGTCCATAATCCAGGTCCGTTGGTTGATAACATGAAGTGATATAGTCGATAATTTGGCATAATTAGTCCATAATCCAGGTCGGTTGGTTGGTAACAGGATGGGATATAGTCGTAAATTTGGCATAAATAGTCCATTATCCAGGTCGGTTGGTTGGTAACATGAGGGGATATAGTCGTTAATTTGGCATAAATAGTCCATAATCCAGGTCTGTTGGTAGGTAACATATGAAGGGGTATAGTCTTCAATTAATTTGGCATAAATAGTCCATAATCCAGTAACATATGAGGGGATGAACTTCATAATCCAGTAACATATGAGAGGATGAACTTTTATTGAACGCCTATAGACACTATTTTACCCGGGCGGACGTCAGGAAAACTAACGTATGTTCTGATTTCAGGAGAAAGGTTAAAACTGAATTAAATCCAGTTATAAGGTCGATGTAAATCTAATGCATATATTCACTGCAATCGTGAACGCTCGACCAATCCCGTCATTCTTTGGGATCCCGCCTCGTGTGTATCACGACGCTTCGGTACGTTCAAGTATCAAACAAAAGAAAGTAAAGCTATCAGAAAAAGTTAACTGAGGTTAACTTGCCTTACCAAACTGATGTTTAGGATCAATAAAGCAAAACGTGACCATGACATTGGTATTTTTTGTCATTCAGCGATGTCCACCAATGCCAACCATACATATGACCAAGTATCAAAGACATAAAGCTAGGCAATCACATAAAGTTAACACAGGTTAAGCTACCTAACCAAGGTTCAGTTACCTAACCAATGTTAAGCTGGTGTAAAATCAGCAGAATATGACCTTGACCTTAGTAATTTTTGTCGTTCAGTGATGTCCACCAATGCCAACAATACATATGACCAAGAATCAAACAAAGAAAATGAGGCAATCACATACAGCTAACTGAGGATAAGTTACCTAACCAAGGTTAAGTTACCTAACCAAGTTCGCGAAAATAATGCAAAATATGACATTGACTTTGGTAATACGTGATGTCTCTTGACCCAACAAAACATCTGACAAAGTTTCAGAAAAAATCGAGCAGAAGTTGTTGAGATATAGTTGATTTAAAATGTGACCGCCGCCGCCGCCGCCGCCGCAGCCGACGGAAAAGCGACTGCTATGTCTCGCTATGTGGGCGAGACAGAAAAGAGCAATCAACTATTTGTTTAAACCATATATTAGTACGAGTATACGACCTGAACACTTTGATAGAGTTTCTTGGAATTTCTCGAGCAGTAAAGCTTCTAAAAGCCTATAAACCTGAAAATGACGAAGATTACAGGGGAATTGAAATTTTAATCATGTAAAATTGTCACAATCTGGCAAATTACGTGTTTAAAAAATGAAAATGGCAACCGTTTCATTTTTATTTGACGTTGATGTAAAATGACTTACTACGTTCCGTTTGCATGTGTTGCGATTTAAAACAAAAGACGACAGAGGTAGCAACCCACTCTAATTCCCACTGATAACTTATTAAATATAAAACAAGACAAGTATAACGCATGCGCTATATGTAGACGATTTTTAATAATGGGTTATTTTGTGGAGGCTTTGTTCAAAAAGAGTATGATAATGGACCTTTGGAAACGGCCGAACACGACCTCGGTTTGATTGAGACTGTTCATGAACGGTAGTGAAATATGCTAGCTACCGCTCACGCCCTCTAGCCCCGGGTTGAGCAGAACTCAATATTCATAAAATCAATAGTACATAATTATAACCATCCCGAAGATGGCATTCATATGGCGGTGGACATAGAGATTTTCCTCCCCATGTCCAGCGGCGTATACATACCTTTAGTCGTCGATATGGAGATGACAGGAAGGTAAAGTGAAGAATTAAAAGATACTGTATGAATACAGATAAGTTTTTATTTGGTCTTAGGTATACATTATTATACATGTTAAAGGGAACATATTCAAGTATTTTCAATTAAACGATTTACACCTGAGATATTACAAAGGAAATTTCAGTGACCATGCTACAATATAAAAAAAAGTAATATTTACTTAAATTTTACAAGTCATTATCATATGGGGCCTATTTGTGTTCATGATTTAGTTGTATTAAGGCTCAAAACCGCTTCGGAGTTGACGTTAAGGCAATCAACTTTGCATTTAAATGAATTACATGTGATCTTATAGAAACTACTTAATTTCGTTACTTCTTTACTTCATTATAATACTCAAATATAAATGGGTGCCAAAACGTCTAGGGTAAAAATTAAAATAGACGCCGAAATTGTTTGATACCGAAAGGGCTAGGTGACGATTCGTCTAGGTGTGGAAATGGTTTGGTGCCGAAACGTCCTGAATCGATCTTGATCACACAGACGCAACAACTTGAGATTAATAAGCATTTTTCATGTACTGATCATTGGAACCCTGCTTTAATTATACTTATATTCTATATACACAATAGTTTTCGTCTAGATAACAGTGTTGCTACAATAAAGCATGTCTCGTCCTTTTTGGGGATTTTGAAGTTTTCTGTAAATGATAAGCAGAATAAGCTACCTACGATAAACTGGATTTCAAAATGTCTCAAATGAGTCATAAAACCACACAAAGCATTTTATAGCAAATTCAAGTTTCTGTATCACTACAAATATACTCAGCTGCAAAAGAAAGTAGCCACTTTGAAAGTTTTACTATACACCCTATCCTCTTTATCAAGCAACATTCCCTTGATGATTCAACCTTTTGAAAAACAATGGACAACATGAGATTGGCAATGGAATGATAAAAACTTTGGTACCAAACATGGCATATTCATTTTGGAATTTGTCAATTAATTCTAAAAAGACTTTATACAATTAAATCTAAACAAAACTCAGTGGCTACTTTCTTTTGCAGCTGAGTATATATCAACACGGTTGAACTTCCACCTTTCAGCAGTTACGGAAAGGTTCATGAAAATTCAGTGCAAGAATTTCTGCGCCTCACCTCTGGTACATTTTCGACACTACGCACTGCTCTACAGCCTGATTAACAAGAAATGGATTTCGCTTGTACAGCAGACATATGACAGAGAAGAAACTGGTTTACTAGTAAACGCACCTAATGATAATTATAACATATACACTTGCTCGGATGTTTGTAGAACGTTACCTTTTCTTTTAGATAGCATCTATCACGGTAAGAACATTTAAAACCAGAAAATCTCAAATGCCATGGCAATATTTTTTTGATAGAATTAATGGGAGTTTATATTTACTTATGTTACTACACCAGTTTGGTTTATTGATTAGAAACCAGTATTAAACGTTTGCTTCATCATTACACCAACTAGTGTAATAAATTAGTATATTATATTAATGATTAATTTTATTATGTATAATTATATATCTCACAGCAGAAGTCATTTTACAAGCATCTGCGCTGGATATAATACATATTGGCGTAACTATTAAGCGCATGCGTTTTCAAATTTAAGAAAACATTTGGAATGGTGATCAGAATATTTTAGGTGTTGGCTTATTGGCGGCGATCTAAAGACTATAAGCCTTTAACGGAGTGAGGCTATTAATATTTATTTCTTCACTTATAGGTATTTTTGATTTGGAGACACTGTCAAGATTTATAGTTGCATAAATGTCATTAAAAACAAATATATTGCACGTTGTGTTGCGTGGCAGCATGGCAGGCATATATGGATCACTTTATTCATCAACTGTGTGTACATTTTCTGTATATAAACTAAAGGACAATCCTTTTTGTCCGGAAGGGTACATATCATTTCCACTTTCTCATATTTCTTAATACCGGAGCTTCATACATTACACATGTGTTCCATTAAAATTGTTGTTTTAAACATTCATTATTCCCAATTCCATTACATAGTCTATCATAGAAATTATTTTTTACGCCGGTATGTGATACTTTGTATCACAGTTTACCTTTGTTTTATTTACTTTGTAGTTTATACACTAATAGTGCAATAAAGGCAGATCTAGGTTTGGTATTTGTTATAGCATTATGCATCTTATTACTTCACCCATATTGGGGCATGGGCTCCCTCCTCACACCCCACCCCAGCCCCATCCCACTCCCCTCCACAGCTTTTTTTTTTTTTTTACATATTTCTGTGTTGTTTTAGTCTATTCTTACACATATATGTTGCCCAATCTCCCCGCCCCCGCCTCTCATATATATATGTTGCCCCTCCCCTCCCCCCCCCAACTCACTCCCCGACTCTTACCCCGCTCCCCACCACCCCACCCCTACTTGAAACTTTTTATTTTTTTATTTTTTTTACATATTTCTGTGTTGCTTTTGTCAATTCTTACACATATATATTGCCCACTCCCCTCCCCCTCAACCGCACCCCCCCCCCCCCTCTCACAAACACGCATACAGACTTTCGAAACTCTCTTTTTTCTTTTTTTTTTACATATTTGTTGTTTTAGTCAATTATTACACATATATATGGTCCCCTCCCATCCCCCCCCCCCCCCCCCCCCCTCTCACACACACGCATACAGACTTTCGAAACTCTCTTTTTTCTTTTTTTTTTACATATTTGTTGTTTTAGTCAATTATTACACATATATATGGTCCCCTCCCCTCCAGCCCCCCCCCCCCCCCACCCCACCAACCCAACCCACTCTTGCCTCTCATCCCCGCTTCCCCCCACGACACCACCACTTGAAACTCTATTTTATTTTTACATATTACTGTGTTGCTTTTGTCAATTCTTAAACATGCCCCCCTCCGTCCCCCCCCCCACCCCCACCCCCACACACGCACGCATACAGACTTCCGATACTCTTTTTTTTTTCTTTTCTTTTTTACATATTTCTGTGTTGTTTTGGTCTATCTTGCCCCCCTCCCCCACCTTCCCCCCCCCCCACCCCCAATCTATTTTTTTTATTTTGTTTTACCATATTTCTGTGTTGTTTGGTCAATCTAACACATATATGTTGCCCTCCCACCCACGCCTCTACCACATCCCCACTTAAACTCACTTTTTATTTTACATATTTCTGTGTTGTTTTGGTTGAATTCTTACATAGCTTCTTACACATATATGTTGCCCTCACCACCCCCACTCCCCCAACAAACCACCCGCCACTCTACCACCCCCATCCCGCACCCCACTCAAAACTCGAATTTTTTTATTTGTATTTTTTTTTTCTTCATATTTCTGTGTAGTTTTGGTCAATTCTTACACATAGTTATGTTGTGCTCCCAATCCCACTCCACATTGTTGTAGCCTTGTTTTCTGATGGTATATACTAGCTTAAATTTATTATTCTCTGGAAAAATCGAATAGTCGTGCTGCGCTGTTCTCCGACAGCTCTTGTTAAAATGTGTTCTTTGTTTCTGTGTGTGTTTGTGTTTGACTGTCGTCCTTGAATCTGCTTTTTCTGTTCGATTTTTATATCTATATTTGCAATATACATAGTATATCACACCCTTCGTACATGTTGCTCTGATTATGGCGATTATTTCAATCTCTATAATCTGGAGAAATCAATGTTTCTTCAGTTTTTGTATTTTATATAAGTGATGGAATATACTTACAGAACCGCCCGTATGTTTTCGGACAGAATTGTGGCAGATTTGCACAATGTTTCCAAATCACAAAACAACCAGACATCAACATAACCGGTTGTTGAAGGTGCATGTGACACGTGATGTTGCGCCGCTGTCGTCTTGTGAGCATGATTAGTTTTGCCTTGTGGCGATGGGGCGTTGGTGGTTGTAGTTGTGGAGGCTTCTACAATGTTCAGTAAACTCATTATGTTTTCTTCCAAATATTTGACATAACAACTATCTGTGTAGTTAAGTGATTATATGCCAAGTATATTTAGACTGATATAATCTACACTGCATTATACCTGGAATTTAACTACGATA